>PVKB01001989.1:0-119877 GCA_004027205.1 Ctenodactylus gundi
GTGTGTGTGTGTGTGTGTGTGTGTGTGTGTGTGTGTGTGTGTGTGTCTGTGCGCGCGCGTGCGCATGTGGTTCTGGGAATTGAGCCCAGGGCCTTCACACTGAGCTACATCTCAAGCCCATTTTTCGTTTTTGGTTTTCAGATAGGGGCTTACTAGGCCTCCTGCCTCAGCCTCTTAGAGTGCTGGGATTGCAGGCCTGATCACTTTCCCTTATCAATAAGGACCCAGAGATGAAAAGAGATCAGCCAAGGAGTTCCAGGAAGAGCCCAGAAGAGCACAGATTACCTGATTTTGTCTACAATAATTACTGTCTATGGTTTAAGTTATGCATGGTCAGCTATAGTCCAAAATATTAGATGAAAAATTCCATAAATAGTTAATAAGTTTTAAATGTTTTTATTGTAATATATATTAAAAATTGTTCTTTTGGAGCTGGTGATGTGACTCAGTGGTAGAGAACAGGTGTTCAAAGCCCTGTGTTTGATCCTTAGCACCTCCAATAGTTCTAGTTTATAATGACTGTTGTTAAGCTCTTTTTGGGCCTAATGTAAACTTAAACTTTATCGTAAGTGTATGAGTGTGTCAGTTTGTGTGTGTATAAAATAGTATGTATAGGGTTCAGTACTATCTTTGGCATTAGGTATTAAAGATCTTGAAATATATCCCCCATAGAAGAAAGGACTACTGTATATCAACTATTCAAAAGTCGTATTTGGCTACTGTCACTGAAGAATGAAGCTATGAGAACGTCATTTGTCCAGAAAGTTCATATTCCTTGAACTGACTTCTACTCTTAAAATTTCAGGCCCCGCTCTGGTTTTAGTAAACATACTTTTATGTCTCTAAGAGAAGCTAACCTATGACTGATCTTCCTGACTCCAAAGGTCCTTGCTTACAGGGGCATTTTAGGTGTAGTGAAACGGGCCTATACCCCAGCTGTCATAGAAGTATTCCCAGGCATTCAGAGACTAATACTTTGAATTAGAATATATGAAAAACATACCTAGTGGCAGGAAATCACTGGAGTCCGAGTGGAACTCCCAACCACTTTCCTTCTAGTACCCTCCAACATACACGTACGTTGTCTGTTACTGGGAGACTCTGCTTCTATGCAGTGCTGCTCCCAGCCACCTGACTTTCCAGGAATGACAGTGATGAGTGAAAACAGACAGCATGGAAGACAGCTGAGGTTGGGTTTGTGGCTCTACCTAACCGAAGCCCTGACTGTTGACAGGAGTCAGAAGAGAATCAGTTCTGTTGCACTGCCTGTTCCTAGTTTAACCTATCTGAACAAGAAATTATGAACCAAGGCAGTAGCTTCTGCTTTCCTGGGGAAATACCTATCACCCTCTTACATTCCCCAGAAGTACACCACAAATACCTAGAACAGACTCAAAAATAATGTCTGCTTGCTGTCAACAATGGTAGCATGTGCTACTTTACCTACCTTCTGGCGGGATCTCTCTCCTCTTTCCTTGTTTCCCCAACTCTATTTTAAAATCCTCAGTGGCAACACACTTGCAAGATCATCCATGATCTGTTCTCAACCCATCTTTCCAACTTTCATCTTCTTTGCCAGAAACCCTGACTCAGTCATGCTGATCCGCTCTGTCCCTGGAAAAGGTCATGTGTTTTCTTGCCTACCCCTTCGCTCATACGCAGGGAATGTCTACCTGTTCTCTTTTGCTGTCTAGACAGTACTTCAGGAATAGCTTAATTCCACATTTTCAAATAAACTTTCTTTTATTTCACCAGTCATCTCTCCTTGTAGTTCTATTTCCTTACCCATTACTTCTCATTTTTGCTCTGACCATTTTTCTTTTTGGCAGTGCTAGGAACTGAACCCAGAGCCTTCATCACATGCTAGGAAAGTACTCGGTTTCTGAGCTGTTATCTCTAGCCTCATTTTCATTTCTTTAGCTAACTATAGATCCAAAGGTTTTGTGCTGCATCTTGTGTTTTTGTGTGGCCCTTACATTACTTAGAGCCAAAAAGAAGCTTGGGCTGGAGGAATGGCACAGCGGTTAAAGCGCTTGCCTTGCAAGGCCCTGAGTTCAGTTCCTCCATACCACATAAAGCCGGGCATGATGGCACACACTTGTAATCCCAGCATACTTGGGAGGCTGAGGCAGGATTGTCCTGAGTCCAGGGCCAGCCTGGTCTACACAGTGAACTAAGACCAGCCTGGACAACAGAGTGCCCTGTCTTAAAATCAAAAAACAAAACAAAACAACAACAACAACAAAAAACCCAAAACAGGAAGCTCACTAAAACATCCTGTGAGTATACTTTATTGTAGGTGGTGGGAACACAAAAGGGCGTTGTGTGACGTCAGGCCTCAAGGAGCTGAGTGACCCTTCTCCACTTGGGCAGCATCGGGCCTGGCAGACTGAGGGGTAAGTCACATTACTAACTTCTTACGTAGGGAGGGGACTGCTCCCAGAGCACTTCCTTTAATAACCTCGCAACTGCATAGACCATGATGAGCTAGTGGCGCCGCTGCTGAGAACCCCGGCCCCAAGTTTCCAGCGGCTTTCCTTGTTTACCTGCGGCCTTGTCCAAGACACAGTAGTCTGGGGAGCTGTCAAAGTAGACCAGATCAGCACGGGTAGCACGGCGGTAGCCTTGGCGAGCTGCTGTGAAGTTGGCACCGTCCTGGGTGGCGGTCACCTGCACAGCCCCATCGTAGCGCCGCCGCAGGTAATCTCCTGTGCGGCGGAAGTCTGAAAGAGCCCGCCAGCAGGTGCGCAGAGTACAGGAGCCACTCACACCATGACACTTACACTCCAGCTTCAGAAAACGCCTTACAGCCTGGGGGAGGGAGGAGGCAGGTAAGAGACAAGGCCTGGTCAGTGCAGAGAGCTCTTCAGAGTCACTCCTAGGGTCAAAAATGAGTGTTCTGAGATCTGCTGGTCAAATGATTACATCGGATACCATTCATTCTTCCTAGTCAGGGGAATAAAAACTCCTCTGGGGGCTGGAGGAACAGCACAGCAGTTAGAGTGCCTGCCTAGCAAGTGCAAGGCCCTGTACTCAATTCCCCAGCACCACATAAACTGGGCCTGGTGGCGTATGCCTGTATTCCCAGCACTCAGGAGGAGGCTGAGGCAGAAGGACCGCTGTGAGCTTGAGGCCAGCCTAGGCTCCACAGTGAGTTCAGGACCAGCCTGGATTATAGTGAGGCCCTGTCTCAAAAAAATAATAATAAATTCTTAGCCAGGCATGATGGCATAGATATATAATTGATAGACTACAAATTTGAGCCCAGCCTGGGATTCACAGCAAGACCCTGTCTCAAAAACTCCTCTTCCAAGCCTGGCACCATGGCACATGTCTGTAATCTCAGCTATTCTGAGGGCTGAGAAAGGAGGATCACAATTCAAGGCCAGACTGGGTAGTTTAGACCTTATCTCAAAATAAAAAAGGACTGGGGTATAACTCAATGATAGAACATTCGCCCCACATTCACAGGTCCTGTGTTGAATCTCCAGTACAGCCAAAGGGAGACAGCAGGTGGTGGGGCGGTCAGGCGAGCAGACAGGCGGGCGGGCAGGCAGGCAGGCAGGCAGACAGACAAACACACACAGACACACACAGACAGACACACACAGACAGACAGACAGACACACACACACACACACACAGATTCTCTTATGAAATCTTCCTGGTCTAACAGTGCTTACTGTGCTTGTCATGACAGCCTGTTGAACTGTAGAACCATAGCATTCTGATTACCATGTGTTTGCAGATCATTTAGTTCTTATATTTTTAGGATGCCAAATATCATGCATTCTGCTTTTGTAATTTATCATTTGCTACCACTGTATACAGGAGTGTTCCAATACCCGTGAAACTAGAATAAATTCTTTATTTTCTGTCTTTGTGAAGGTAGTTCCTTTCATCTTTTTTTCAAGGTGCAGAAAGGGTCTTTATTTAGAAACCAAAAGCAGAGGGGCAAAAGCTCCCTCTATCTGGGAGGGGCCCCAAAATCCAGCTGCCCCTCTGTTCATCTTTATAAAAGTCACTTCTACTTAGAGATATAGCCCAGTTATACAGCACTTGGCTAGCATGCACTGAAGCCCTGAGTTTGATCTCTACCACCACACACACAATGAAAATCACTTTCTTTTCCTACTTTTTAGTGTTCCTATCCCAGGTTACTGAAGCTTTAGGAAATGATTAGTAGCCTTCAGCTCCATCATCATCCCATTTAGTCTATGGTCACACAAACTGGTCACCCCAGCAAGTATGAATATACATACACAGACTTGAGTACTGACCGTGCGACCACAGCGGTTGTTATGTAAGTTCATGAGGGCCCGGGCATCCTTAAGCCTCTTCTCCTTGGCGTCCACAAAGGCTTTGGCAAAGCGGACACCATAGTGGATGTTGTCACTGCAGCCACCCCAGTCAAAATCCCCACGCTGGTCATGGTGTCGACCACGGGTATAGGGGTCACAACTGCACACACTCAGTTCCCCCTGGCTACAGGCACGAGTGATAGCATGGACCACCCCTGCTGATGAGATGGCATATACAAATGCTGCCTCCCGGCTACCTAGAGAGAGAAAGGTAGAGGCATATTTCAAGAAAGAGGCCCATGCCGGTCCCCTTTTTCAACCCACACAGTTTCAAAAACCTCCTTTCCTCTTCTTTACTAGAGTCACCCACTACATGTCCTTTCTTCAAGGCACCCTTCGCTCCTGAAAGTATTCTCCTCAGCCCTTACTATTCTCTGCCCACGTTCTTGTACATCTGATCTCTCATTTCCTTCCAACTTCCTTGGGTTCTTCCACTGAAAAGTCTCATGGTGAATCATCCTCTCCCACTGAGTGCCAGTCCTGTTGTAACTGCAGCCTACCCTAGTCCACATTCCAGACTTTTCAGGCTCATTCTGCTGGACAGTTCCCCTACAATGCAGACCCCACCCCAAGAGGCTGTCCTCCAGTGGAGAGACAGTCTGCCTTCCGCAGCCTGCCCTCCTCCCCATCCTGCTGGCGGGGACTGATGAATCATCCACCTGACACTCCAGATCCCCATCTTACTCTCTTTCTCCTAGTTTACTGTCTAGCTCTGCTTAGCTTTTTTCTTTTTTTCTTTTTCCTGACCTGGGGCCAATCCGTTGACTATCCAAATATTTATATATCACCTTTCTGTTTATCTCTTGTTGCCATTACTGTTCCACTGGGAGTGTTAGGGTAATGGTAGTGATAGTGGTGGTAAAAATCAAGAGATACTTCTAGTTCCCACCTTTACAATGCATGGAAACCCCCTCACTAGGAATGGTAAAAGCAGAGAAAATGAGGGAGACGATGGAGGTACTAGCAAGTGCTTTACCTTTGTTCTGTCTCCCCAGTCTTGGCATTTATATGGGCCAAGGTACTGAGGGTCTGTTTCCTATTGCATTCTGGGCTCTACCATAACTGGCTCTTTAATTATGAAGTAAAGGGGACAGGGGATCATGCCTATCCTTTTCACTTGACACCCAAAGCATAGAAAGGAAGGAGCTGGGGAGGAAGGAAGAGGCCCCTACTTCTGAGCATGACACGGCCAAAGACAGTGTGGTCCCGGTCCAGTGTGGTGCAGTTCCAGCGGTGATGGCGGAACTGGTGCTGACACTCTCGGATCCATTCTCGGGCACCTTCGCCCACTGAGCGCATGATGTCTGGGTAACGCTGGCACAGCTGCCGCTGCCGGCTCACCAAACCAGGGATATTGTCACAGATCACTCGGGCCCCTAGTGCCCCGATGTACCTGTAAGGTGGAGATGGCCCTGTCAGAGAACCCTAGCCCTTTTTCTGCATAGGGTAGGGGGATGTTTGGTATCTAAAACAGAGGTTTCTTCCCTTTCCCCAGCCCACATTCCCTGAGATTGCCAGGTAGAGCCATTCCCCACAAGATCTGGAGTAATACTTTTACAGTTGTAGAAAGAGTATTTGAGTGGCCTCCCACCATTACTAGTTTCTCAGCCAAAGGCCAAAGTGACACACTCCCCTAGAACCCAGGCAGGGCACGTGCCATATACACAGAAGCTATGGACAGACCCACTGCCTGTTTATTGAATAAACATTTAAGATCCTCACAGAAAAAAATAAACTAACAAAATATGGTCTGAGGCAAAAACCTTACACCCCACATGTAAGAAGCATGTCTTGAGTGGCTAATCCATAACGACAGGATTTGGTGGCAAGGACATGGAGACAGGGAAGAAACATAGTTACAATTCTGAATAATGTGCACAGCTCTAGTTACACTTATACAGCAACATTTCCAGTCTCAATCCTGAGGTCTAGGGAGGCAGGTCCCATGTCCTTGATTTCCAACGCCCAGGATTTCTTAACTATTAAAGCTAGTAAAATCAGTTTCCCCAGCCTGTCAGGCGCAGTGCCTCGGATGGCCCACATGGGCTGAGAGCTGCTTGTGTGGGAAGCCAGAGAGCAGGATAAAGTCGTCCGGTTCCCAGTGTGCCCAGTGTGCACAACTACAAGATCGACTGAGATGGGCTACTCAAGTATTGGGAGGTCAAGGTAGGAGGATCACAAGCTAAAGCCCAGCCTAGGCAACTTAGCAAGACCCTGTTTCAATAAATAAATTAGCAAACAAACAAACAGATCAACTGACAGACAGGCTGGGGATGGAACTCATTGCCAAGGCCTTGGGTTCAATCCCAGTGCAAAAAATAAATGCATGTATGTATATACAGGTATGTTGCTAGAGTCATTCTCAAATTTCTCAAGGCAGTATTTCCTCCTCTTTCAAACATTTTTGGGACTTGAGGAATGGCACAGCGGTTAAAGCACTTGCTTTGCAAGCACAAGGCCCTGAGTTCGATCCCGAGCACCACATAAAGCCGGGAGTGGTGGTACATGCTGGTAATCCAGCACTTGGGAGGCTGAGGCAGGCATATTTTCCTGATTTCAAAGCCAGCCTTGGCCACTCCAGTACACCAGTGACTTCAGGACCAGCCAGGGCTATACAGCGAGGCCCTGTCTCAAAAAACAAATAAATTCTCTCAGTCCTGGACACGCATCCTTCTCAGGAACAGTGTTTTGGGGACAGGTGTATGACTCTTTCTCCCCAAGAGGCCACAAAAGAGATCGGAGCCACTCACCCACTTCCTCCAGCCACCTGTAGAGCACTTTCTCTGATTTAGTGGGCATGCTCTGTTTTCCTGTCTAAAACACACAAAAAAGGATCCCCCCATTTTGGAACAGGTGGAGACTGTGGAAAGCAGATGCTGGTACAGACAGAAAGCTTTGGTCTGAGCTATGAATGAGCCAGTGGTTTGGGAGCTCTACCAAAAAGGGCTGAAAAGTAGGTGAGGAGAAGGGAAGCCAGTGGGGGCTGGGAAAGGCTAAACTGCTCTGGGTCCTGGTTGCCGCCCCTCCGCAAGGCATTCCCACAGCCAGCCCTTACCCACAGGCCGGATCACCACTAGTGACACCAACGCAAACAAACACAAGGATGCTTGCCTCTTCGGGAACTCGGCGGGCTGATGGGCCCCATCTGTCCCGAGGGAGGGGTGAGAGGGCTGGCCCTCTGCTAACAAATCTCATAGAATCAGTGTCCTCAGCACTGTCCATCAGGGCAGCAGCTTCCAGGAACAAACAAAATAAACAGCGAGGCTGGGCCAGGCCGGAAAGGGCTGCCTGACGCACAGCCCAGAGTTACACCCACTTTCGTGGTGCTTTGTTTGGAGAGTCAAGACCGTTGGAGTTGGAGCTTGTCCCTGTCTCACCACCATTCCACTTTTCCAGTTCAGTCCCACAGTACGGCACCGGCAATTGGTGTCTGGGTTTTGTTGTTGTTGTTAACTGGGGCTTAGAGAAGAGGGGGGCTGGGAGACCAATGATCTGTCCTTCATGAGTCAGTCTGGAGTGGGGCAGTCCAAACTCTGGCAAAAAGGCCTTCCTGTGGTCTGACTTAAATCCGTCCTGCTGCAGCCCACACTGGTCCTTCTTACATCCTCAATGAGCGTGGGAACATCTGTTCCGTATCTAAGATGAGAAGATCAGTTTTTCTACTGTTGTGCTTACCCCACTAAGTAACTGCTTCACAACACTGCCGAGCACAGGGCCTGCCGGGGGCAGCATCAGTTGGCTTCTGCACTCAGTGTAGGGGCTTCCAATTACGTTGAACCTGAGGTTAAGCCCATCTTCCTCTCAGCTCAACTTACCTTTGCAAAATACCTACCATGTGCTAGGCACTAAGCTCAACCAGCCCAAAGGCTTAAGCAGCTCCCAGTTCACGGTCTGGGAGAATGTGCCAGGCGCCACCGGCTCTCCAGCTTGGCTTCCCTTCGCAAGTCAGTTCTTCACTTCCTTTCCCAGCTTGCTTTACCAGATGACTCTCTCTCCACCTTCTTTTGACCGGTTCACATTTCTTCCTTTGACAAAGTGACTCATACCTACTGTAGCTCTTTGCAATTCAAAGTATGTCCCCAAAGCAACACTGTCTGCATCACCTGCGGAGCTGCTAGAAGCATAGGTCCTCAGGCCCCACCAAAGCTCGGAGTTAGAATCGGGATTTTTTTGGCAAGATTCAAACCTAATTTGGATGTACTCTTCTATGAGTATGCAGGTTCTCCCCCCCCCGCCCCCCCCCGTACTGCAAACTGAACCCCAGCCTCCCCACATGCTAAGCAAGCACCTGACCACTGAACTATATCCCCCTAGACCTTTTTAAATTTTACTGAGATGAGAGCTTGCTAAGTTACCCAAGCTGGCCTTAAACTTACTGTCTTCCTGCCTCAGTCTTCTGATTGGCTTAGATTATGGTGAGTGCCACTATGCTTGGCAGAAAGTGAGGACTTCTGTTATGTAGGTGTGTGTGTGTATGTATGTATGATTCTGGAGATGCAACATACTGGCAGGGACTCAGCCACTGAGCCATACCCTTAGCCTTTTGTTTCTTTTGTTCATTTCAATATATTCACTACTGACAACAGTGTACAAATAGTAGATAGTAGGTACTCAATAACTAGTTGTCTAGTTGTTAAATAAATACTTAACTGATTTCTCTCCAACTTTCATCTAGGCAGTCATAAACTAAATGCGAGTCAAGCTTTACTGCTCGTTAGCATTCCCAGGCCATTTGCAGGCATTTTATGTTTGCATCCTTTTAATAAGGACAGTGATCCTTTTTCTTCCCTCACTTTATATACAACCCTTAGTATATACATGGTTCAGGCCAGCATCTGTAGGACTTTTGAACACAGGAATAAAACTATTAGCTTTCTGGAATCTGCCTTTAATAACACTGCATTTTTATAGTACTTGACAGTTCACAGAATATTTTCTGCATAAAAATCCACATATATATTATTCACATATATATTATTCACATATATATATATATATATATATATATAGAGAGAGAGAGAGAGAGAGAGAGAGAGAGGGAGAGATCTCCATTTTATAAATTAAGAGAGTAAGAAATTCAGGACATTAAGCCAAAATATCCTGCTGTGTCCAGCGGCTACTCAGGAGAACCAGGATGAATGATAGCCATCTGACTCCAAAGTCCAAGTTCAACTGGATTCCAAGGGCAAGAGTGCTTTCCTAGTAGACCAGTCTGGCTCTAAAAATAGTGCGAACTTGAGCAAGTTTCTTACTGCTCCTCTCCTTTTCCTTACTTTGTGAAATAGGGATAATGATAGTTCCTTCCTTATTGGATTATTGGAATAAAAGAAGACAGTGCTTACAATGTACTTGACCATACTGTCTGGAGCTTACGAGGGCTCATTCTGTGGTAGCTGTTATTGGTGACAGTAATGCTAAACTTTTGTCTCAGTCTGTAAGCCCAGTATTGCTCCTGTGATTCCTTGCATCCAAATCCTCTGCAAAATGGAAAAGGGATATGCATGACAGAGCTCCCCAATTTCTTGTCACAGACTAAGAAGAAACCACCCGTTTCCTCTTTTAGTTAAGAGCAGACAGGAGGTGGGAGTGGCTGGAAAGGAGGAAGAGGAAAGGCTGTGAGGAAGATCAGACTGTTAGCTGGTAATTGTGATAGGCTTCTGACCCATTGCGGAATGCAGACACATACTCCGTCAAAGGCACCTTTTCCAGGGTACAGAATATTAATCTTGCTGAATTTTTTTTTTAAGGGAAAAAGAAATCACTGTCTTGGGGGCCTGATCTACATCCAGAAGTCTACTTTCCATCTTATGCTAGAAGTGTGACCATGGAGGCAGGGGCATCTGGGCTTGTTGCTAAGAAGGTTGAAGAGCAAGATGACTGAAAAAATTCTGTGCCCTCCCCATACGGCCTGTTCCTCCATTCACAGGGACTGCTGCGTCTCTGTGTGTCACCTACCGCTCTTCAGAGAGCTTCCACTGAGGAGTTTTTCCAAAATCTCTAATATGAACCACATGGGGAAGAAGGTAGTAGAGGGAGAAAGGAACAGGGAGAGGGAGTAAAGAGGAAAAATAGGAACTAGGAAGGACACCACTTGGGTCTTTAAGATGCTGATATTACCAGGGGTCACATTTCCTCATCTTAAATGTCAGTTGATTCCAAGACTGCCTCCCAGACTGATAAGCAGGCCCGCGTCCATGAAAGCAAACTGCCATGTAGGCTGAATGCAGATGGGCAGCAGTCACGCCCTTACGTTCTTCAACACGGACCTGAAAATGTTGCGTCCCCAACCAAACTGGGCCATGAAGGTGAAGGGGGCTTTGATCTCACTCTGAAGGTCAAAAGGCTCTTTTTGCTGACTCCTTTCCTCCCGTTCCCTTTCTGAAGGAATGTTTCAAGCCAGATGTAAGATAGAGGCTGGCCTGCTCCCCCATTCAGAACCCCCCCCCTCCTTGCCTTCCCCAACACTGCGGAGATAAAAAAGATCCAAAAGAGATTTTTCTTCAACAGGAAAACGGGGGTTGGGGGTAGGGATGGAGAGAGAGAGACGCATCTTGAAATGATAGGAATCTGCAGTCCAGGCGGACTGGCCCCTCAGCTAGCTGCCCCTCACCCTTCCAGCCGGGATTCCAGGTCTACAGAAGAGCCACAGGGTGCCAGAGGAGAAGAGACCGGGCTCAGGCTTGGTGGAGGTGGGGGCCTGTTGGGTACAGGGGCAGGGGAGAAGCCCAATACCGAAAGGGAGGGGGCAGCGGTGTGGTAAGAGGCACCAGCCCAACCCAAGAGACCAATTTGAGGGGGTGAAAAGGAGAGTAAGAAGACTGAGTCTTCCTCTGGTCCTGCCGTACTCCCAAGGTGAGGCAGAATAACGGAAAGCAGCTTTTTTTATTCTTCCAAAGAGAATGAGTAGTAACCAAAGTTGGGGAACACTTGGTGGTGGGGGTGGAGGAATTCTGAAAAGACCCACTACAGATGCCCAGTGGGTTTTTAATGCTTCCTTTGCCCTCCTGTGGATTGTATGCAGTGTGAGGCCTCAGAGAGACCCCCAGAGGGTCCCTTAGTACCTGGGACTCCAGAAGCCTCTGGGCCCTTGGAGGGGAAAGGGTGGGGGAGGTCATCAGGGGAAGAAACAAGAGGGATGGGAGATACCAAGCTTCCAAGTGACATCAAAGCTGACGCTGAAAACAAATGCCCGGGTTATGCAAATCTGAGTATTTTGTGCAATTACGGGAATTACTGGAATTGTTTTTGCCTGCATATCCCTTCTTAGTCTCAAGAAGGGTGCTGCTTCACCAAAGCTCCTCTGTGTTCCCTGTGGGTAGAGCGCAGAAGTTTGCCCCCCAGCCAGCTGCCCATTCTCAGACCCCAGAGAGACTAAGCAGTCAGGAGCCCCGCTGAACCGCCACCGCGAACACACCCAGACAGAAAATCGGAAGGCCGCTCCTGCCGTAAGGGGTCTCAGCCTAAGAGGCCACTGCACGTGCAAGGGGGGACGCACGGGACCCTCAACCACGGGGCGTCCTTAGGCCACTGGTCCTCGATCGGGGTGCGACGCCGCGCCGCGCCTTCCCCTGCCCCCGCATTGGCCACTCGGCCACTTCAGTGACAGTCTTGCCCGGGTAGCATTTAACTCCGTCCCGGCAAGCACCGGGGCCCCAGCGGCTCGTGCCAGGAGCTGTACATCCGATGGGCGCCCCCAGCTTCTGTGGCCCAGCGACTCAACTGCCCAACCCCGAGAGCCATGCTCACCACCAAGACGTGTCCACGCGGGCCGGCAGGGTGAGCAGCAGCAGCAGCAGCAGCAGCAGGCAGGCAGCGCCCAGGCGGGCCGGGGCCGGGGACGCGTCGGGGACCGGGGCGCGGCCGCGGCGCGGGGCGAGGGGCGCAGCTTCCTGCACACCTCCCGGGCTCAGCATAGCTCCCCGCGGACGCCTGCCGGGCGGCCCGGAGGGGCGGGGACGGGCTCGGGCCGGGGTCGCTCAGGCCGCCTCCACCCCGCCACTCGGGGTGGCCATGGGGTGCGCGGACGGCTGGGGACCGCGGGTCACGTGGCGCGCGCGACGCCGCCGCGCCCAGCACGCGGTGCGGGGTCGGGAGCTCCGCGGCGCCGAGTGGAGCTGCGGGCCGAGAGCGCGGACAGCCCCTCCGGCCGTGGGCGCTCATTGGACGGCGCGGGGCGGGGCCGCGGCCCGGACACGCGCGGCCTTCGGGCGGCTCCGCCCGCACCGCCCGGGCGCTCCGCGGCGCGCTAGGTGCGACGCCGCCTCCGCCCCCGAGCGCCCGCGCAGGCCACCTCGCCGCGCCCCACCTGCTCCGACGCGACGGGGCGCCTCCGGGCCGGTACTGCCCGGCCCCACCGACGCCGCGCCCCCGGGTCCTAGCGCCCTGCGGGCGGAGCGCCCAGCCTGCAGCTGGGGGCCGGGCGCGCGGGGCGGGAGGGGCTGCAGATGGTTCCTCGCGTCCCCTAACTCGCAAAGACGCGGGACGTGAGCGTAGGAGACGCTGTCCTTGCTTGGGGACCGCCCCATCCTTGCGCTTCCGCGAAATGGGTGGAAGTGCTGCCCCGGCAGGGGCAGGAGAGGCTTTTTCACCTCATCTACAGGGGCGCTCCCCTCCGGGCTCTGCGCGCCGCTTCTTCCGACCCCACCAGCGCCCTTCCCGCAGCGTCAGCCCGACCCCCCCGCCGGCCCGTCGGGTGCCTCCCAGCTCCGACCCGGGAGCCGCGGCCGCGGCACACCTGCGGGCGGACGCAGACGCCCGTCCCCTCGCTGCCGGGCTCGGCAGAGCGTCTCGCCGGCACCGCCACCTCCCCGACCCCGGCGCGGTCCCCGTCCTCTCGGGCGGGGCTGCGAGCACGAAAGAATCAGAAACAGCTGGGCGGTTTTCCCGCACCGGAGGCCGGGGCGGGGGTCCCGCCGAGAGAGGGGAAGCCCTGGAGCCGTCTCCGTTCCCGCCTCCCGCAGCTCGCACCCTGCCCGGGGGCGTGGTGAGGCGGGGAGGGGCGGGAAGGTGCGGCCCGCTCGCCGTGGCGCCCCTCGCTGCCTCTCCAACCGCGCCTCCCAGGCTGGTAGGTGCTCAGGCCTGAAATTTATTTTAAAAGCTCTGGGTCTTCAAATTCGAGAGTTGGCACAAGGTGCTGCCTTCCCGTCTCCCCCAGCCTCCGTTTCTCCCGCCTTCTCCCAGGTGACTTATCTAAAGGGTGAGTCCTGGTGTCGACAACGCCTGGGGACTGCCCACCCTGTGCAGCTGGCTGCGGCGGGGCCCAGGCATCGCAGAGGCAGAGAAGGGCGAGAGGCACCTTGAGCCCCGCTCCCCACTTCCCTCCCCTTTAACTGCTTTTCGTTAGTAAAAGGCTAAGCTGCTTGATCAATTCAACAACTATGTATTTATTCTGTCACGTGACAGGTCTGCTTGACAGTATGTGTTGGCGAGCAGAGTAAGTTTCTGCCTTCAGGGCGTTTACATTCTTTTGGGGGCGGGACATCAGAAATGAACCGTGCAGTTGGCTAGAAAGTGGCATGTGCAGTGGGGGAGAAACAGAACAAGGTACAAGAACGGGTCGCGACCGCAGTTGTAACGAGGGTGGTCAGGGTAGGCCCATCTGGGCGCCGCGGTGAGAAACAAGCTGGCAGATTCTGCTGAGCAGCGTCCCAGGTGGGAACAAGACGGGGCGACTGGGACAGGAGTGGTAAGCCAGGCGTGGGGGCAAGCACCGGGAATCCCCGCTCGAGGGAGGCTGAGGCAAGAGCGTCGCTCTGAGTTCAGGACCAGCCTGGCCTGCAGAATGAGGCCCTGTCTCAAAGAAAAAGACAGGAGTGGGCTGGTGGTGTGCGCGTGCTATCAAGACACTCAAGGAAGGAGCAGAGGGAGGGGAGTTGGCGTGGGTGGCAGAGGGTGGCCCAAGGCAAGGAGGGGAGGAGTGCACACCACCACCGGGGGGCGCTGGTGACCGTGAGCCTCGGCTGGAGCCGCTGGGTGTGGGACACGTGCACCTTCCAGCCCCTGCCTGTGTCCCTTTCCTTCAGTCTGGGCCCACCACACTCCAATCAGAAGGGCACAGATTCCACAGTGAGTTTCCCCGAGAGGGACAGGTGGGAGAGGAGGAGCCGGGCGCCTTCCCAGCTGGGCCCCTTTCCGTGAACTACGGCGGCGTCACGTTCCTCTCGCTCCGCCCCCCCTTGCAGGGCAGCCGTTGTCCAGCTTTACTAGCCGCTCCCAGACTCCCCTGTGCGTTTGGGCCGGGTGGGACCCTGGCCATGTGTTTGTTTCTACATATGGGCCTGGGGTTGTGGGGAGGGAGCTGGATATGATCACATCTAATCTTGGGCGGACTCCCCAAGCTCCTTGGCGTCGGCTGTCTTGATAGTTAAGGGGGACAGTGTCTTTAGCACAGCATAGATACTCAACTATTAAGGTCTGTTTCTGAGCGGAAGAGACCCCGAGAAACTTCATCAGGTCTGAGAGAAGTACATGAAAGACAAGACTCTTCCCCAAAGCTGACCATCACCTCTGCTCTAGGAATCGGCGGCGAGTTGGGAGGCAGCTTCGCTCTTCCCTACTCCTTCCAACCCTCCCCCCAGTCCTCAGCTCCCTGGGAGGAACCCCAGGCTGGAGGAGCCAGCTGACTGCAAGGGCTTCACTCAACCACTTAAACAGAGAACAAATACGGAGCCAGAGAAGAGGTTTTCTGGGATATACCACTTTGGAGCTTCAAATGTCAAAATAAACTTCCAGTCTCAAGGCTCTAGACTATAGTGGCGAACTGAGCTCCTCACGCAAGGGGACTTTCGGGCAGAGGGTCAAGGCTGGAGGCTCAGGCTCTGTTCCAGCTTCTCTTCATTCTAGGCTAAGGAAACCAAGGTGGGGGGGGGCGTGGGGGGGCGGTGGTGCGATTTGGGAGTCCGGTACTGGTCTGGAGGGTGCTACTAGGCACTGCAGTGTGCCAGCCCTTGTTAAGCACCTGCTGTGTGCCCTTTGCTCGCTAGGGAATGCTAAATACCGCCGTAGGAGGAAAAGGGCTTATTCTTCACGCATTCTCTTTCAAATCCAATAAACCTGAGGAGCGGACACTAGGCTCTGCTGGGGTTCAAAGCTCATGCTACAGATGTAAGTAGCAGCAGCAGCAGCAGAGACTTCAGGAGGACTCACACTCAGTCCCCTGCCCCCACCCACCCCTACCCCGTTTCTCTCTATCTTTCGAGGTCCTGGGGCTGAACTCATGGTGCCCTTCCACTGATCTACATCCCAGCCCTTCCCACTGTTCATTTTGAGACTGGGTCTCACTAAGCTACCCAGACTGGCCTTGAACCTGTGATCCTCCCAAGCAGCTGGGACTAAAAGTATGCTCCAAGCCTCCTGCCCTTCCCAAAGCCCGTGCCCAGAGGGCACCCTTGGTATTAGTGAGGCCACTTAGACTTAAGATTTGTCTTTCACTCCATTCTCAGCTGTGTGTGGCTGAGTGACTTTGAATTTTTACTGGCCCTTGGGTGGGATTGGAGGTGAGCTAAAGGGAGCTCGGGTGTGGGTGAACAGCTCTCGCTCCACCCTGGTCGGCCCTCCAGAAGGCCCCCCCCTCCCTGGGCCCCTTGGCGATGACCTTCTCTTTCCCGGTGGGTGGGAGGTGGTGTGGATGGTAATGAGCAGAGAAAGGCCAAGAAGGGGCTGGGGGGAGGTTTGGATGAGAGTCAAGGAATTCCTGAGCCTGCTACTTGCACGAGGGGCCTTTCCTGAGATTTCTTTGCAAACCGAGGCAGATCTCTTTTGAACCGAGGCCAGGTTCACGCAGGCCCCCAGTGCCCTAACTCCTGCCAAGCTGTACCATGCAGGTGTCTGGAGAAAAGAAGGAAGCTTGGGAAGGGCCCAGGGTCTTCTGGGGGGCGGCATGGAGATTCATGCTTTGTGCACAGCCTGGCTGGCCTCTTCTTGGTATTTATGAGCTCCCAGGCGAGACCTGGAACGGGTCTCAATGAGGCCAGGCCTAACAGGTTTTAGAGAGAGGGGAGCATCCAGCCCCACGTCCCGGAAGGGGCTTGGTGAGGCAGCACCCCTTTCCTCTCAGCATGTGGCTAAACGGGGAGGGCAAATCCTTCTCTAGCTAACCAGAAAGAGAGGGATTTAAGAAGAGGCTTGGGGGAGGCGGGACTGAAGGGGGGGCGGGTTCTGGAGCCGGTTAGCACTTAAGCTGTAATCAGAGTGGAGCCAGGCTGTGGGCGGGCTGACGGCCATCCTGGGCCGGTGGCCCAGGTTCTGTGTGAGGCCAGTGGGTGTGCTGTTAGGATCCTGGGTGGTCACTGACCAGCCTCTCCCCGTGGGAGGGTTCCCATTTTGCCCCAGGCCTCCTCTCACAATCTCCCAATATCAAACAGGCTCTTGCTTTCTTCACACCTGTTCTGGGCCCCAGAAGGATCTGGAAGTGTGATTTGCTTCCAGTGGACCCAAATCTGCAGAGCCCACCATGTTTCCCTCCTGCTGTGCCCTCCTCAGCTCACTGATCTTCTGACATCCCCCCCTCTCTTTCTGAGGCTTCCTCTCCTAAGTCTCTCCGGAGCTTGTGTTTCTTCTGTCTTTCTCTCTTCGTGCTTGTTTTCCTGTGTCTGTCTTCCTGTTTCTGCTGTGAAAGTGTCTGCCCTCTTTTTCTGAACCCTTGTATTTCTGTCAGTCCGTGCCGCTTCCTCTCTCCCGGTGTGTCTGTCTCTGTCTTTTTGTGAATCCGTGTTACTGTGGGTCTCACTCCTCCGCTCCCCTCCCTGTCTTTCCCTTTTGGCCGTGACTTTCCCAGCCAGCACTGCCCACGGGCCTCTGTGTTCCCTTTGGTGTGTAACTCTGCTTCTGTGTCGCTTTTTCCTTCTCACAGTTCCTCCTGCAGTTCTTGCCCTGCGGTGCAAAGAGCAGTAGACCAGAGGAGGGGGAAAAGCAGAAAACATGCATCATTTGCATGATTGCAAATCACTGTCCCACCCCAGGCCTCAGTTTCCCCATTGGTGGAACAAGTATGGTGGAGAGTCTAGTGACCTGTGAGGGAGCTTCGTAGTACTTTTATCTTTCGTTTCACATGGCACGACTTACCTCATTGCTCCCAAGACTCCTCTCTTCTCCCCTCCCTAAATGTGGCCCTGAGGTCAGAATTCTAGCATCCTAGGGACTACAAAGGGGCCGGGTCTCTGATCCTGGGTCAGCCAGCAGGCCCTCAAAGGATTTCTTACTCTTCTCGCCCTCTTAAACATCAGGGTAGACAAAGTCCCTTTCTGGGGCCGTGTCTGGGACACAAACCAGATTAGCTCATCTCTCTAATCCTCTTTGTGCTGGGGCCTCTGCCAGGCAGGGACACCCACAGCGCAGAGAGGCTGTGTGTGTGTGTGTGTGTGTGTGGGTGTGGGTGTGCGCGCGCACTCATGCAGATTCTTGGAGAAGGCAGAACACTCAAGGTTCCTCTCCCTGTTACCCCCCACCCCCGCCCTCACCATGTAAGGAATGTCATCAGGCTTGAGCCAAGTCAAGTTTTCCATAATCTGTCCGTCCCCCTTCTCTATGTATCCTGGTCACTTTCGCTGTAGTCTCTCCAGGACGGGACCAGTCATTGTTGCAGGGCACAGAATTCCTGGAACAGCACAGAAGCCATCCCTTCTGCACACATATCGCATGGTGTGTGTGTGAGCTCGTCAGTCATCCGTCTCTTCTTGAGAAGCCCATGTAGTCTCCGGAAGAACACAGGGGTCATGGGGGATTGTTGGGGTTGGGGAGCACAGAGCATCCTTGCTCTTCACGCACTCCAGACTGGAGGCCCTCAGCCCTTCTCTGAAGTTCCCTTCGTAGAGCCCAATCTTGGCTGGTAAGATCAAAGCATTCCCTCTGCCAAAGTATTACCTTATTTTCGAGGCAATTACAGAACTTATTGTATCAATTAGCCAGGTCTCCAGCTGCAGCTTCTTATCGCTGGCTGTTGTGTGCTTGCAAAGAAAGGGCCTTCCCGGCTCAGCCGGCTAGGACAGTGAGAGGGCAGGGTGCGAGGTCCTTGGCGATGCCCTGAGAGCTGTCGGGCTGCTTCTTAAAGGGATGGATACCTGGAGGGCAGCGGGGACCCCCTGGAAAGAGCGCTGCACATGACCTCTCTTCCCCGGGGCGCCGCACCTGCGCGCCTGACGTGGCCCAGGAGAGCGGGCCAACCCCAGTCTAAGCGAGCGAGGGCCCCGGCAATGCCTAGCCAGCCAAGGTGCCTGCCTCTTCCCGACTCGCCGGTGAGCGACTCACTCTGTGTGCCGGGCGCCCCACTGTGGCGTTTGCAGGAAAGGCAGGGTGATCCTCGGTCTTCTTGGCTACCCCTGCATTATAAATGGGGAGAAAATGTTTAGGAAAGAACTAGCCTAGCGCAGAAATAGGGTGTTGCCGAGGGGGCAGGACCATAGCTTCCGTGGCTTCTGCCTGGGTCACAGAATCAAGCGCACCTTCCTGGATCCAGCTGGTGATGGGGGCGAGTGTCCTGGAACAGCGGTTCTTAAACCTTGGTCTTAAAAGCCCTTTGCTCCCCTCAATATTATCGGGATACTCCGAAGAGCTTTTGTCTATGTGGGCTAGACCTGTCCACATTAAAAAGTACCGCGGACACAGAAACTAATTGAAAACATTCCCAATGGCCAAAATTGGAGCAACAAAATAAACTAGTTTTGGATTGTAATCCGAAGTATAAAACAAATACCCACGAATCCATACAAATATAAATAAATTATTGCAATAATACATGGAAGAGAAGACGCTGTCCCATATAGAAGACTTCTGAGTAACTTAAGTGGATATTCTACTCTGGAAGCCGGTGGAGTGTAGATGCCTGTTCCTTAAGCGTGTGCTCTGCGTTGTGACTTTCTTCCAAACAGCGCAGCACAGAAAGGGAGCGTGGAAGGGCAAGAGCGACTTAGGGTGAGAAACCGGAGATACCGCTGCCCAGCCAAAGTCGGCGGCACTGGTGTCAGCCTGCTGGGTGTGCCCTTGGCACCACATGATGAAGATGGCACGGCTCCTCAGTTGCTGCAGAACAACAGGTACGTTCCTGGGGCTGATGGGAAGGCCAAAAGGAAAACGTGTCTGTACCTTTACCGCAGGGTCCTATAATTGTGCTCCTTGGCATGTGCCCAAAGAAATTAAAAACTGATGTCCACACAAAAACACCTACCCACAAATGTTTACTGCAGCTCCGTTCATGGTTGCCAAAATTTGAAAGCAACAGACTTGACTTTTGTTTTAGTAGATGAGTGGATAAGGAAACTATGTTACATCCAGCGAATAGGGAGCTGAAAAGAAATGTTCAGGGCAGGATGGGTTATGCCTGTAATGCCAAGGCAGAGACTCAAAAGTTTAAGACCAGCCTGAGCCATTTAGGCCATTTACTGAGATCCTGTTGTGCTATAAACTCTCCCCCCCCCCCCAAAAAAAAAAAAACAGGGTCTTACTCTGAGGTCCAGATTGGTCCTGAACTGACTGTGTAGCTTAGGCTGGATTTAAATCAAGGCAATCTTCCTTAGGTTTCCCAGTACTGGGATTACAGGCATGTGCCACCACACTCAGTTTATGGCGCTATAAACTCTTTAAAAAGTAGATGTTGGGGGATGGGCATAGTGACACATGCCTGTAATCCTAGCACTCTGGGAGGCTGAGGCAGGATGATCACAAGTTTGAGCCCAGCCTGAGCAGTTTAGCAATTTAGTAAAACCCTGTCTCAAAAGAGAGAGGCGGGGCTAGGGATGTAGGTCATTGTGAAGGTCCTGGGTTCACTCTGCAGCACTGAAAATAATAAATACATAAATAAATTAATAAATGATGAAGGCACACTGGGAATATAGCTTAATGGTAGAGCATTTGCCTACTATTTACAAGACCCAGATTTCAATCCCCAATGCCACAGAGAGAGAGAGAGAGAGAGAGCGAGAGAGAGAGAGAGAGAAGAAAAGAGCAACCGTGCCGTGGAATGACATGGAAGAAGCTGAAGTGTGTATTGCTGAGTGAAAAAAGACATTCCGAAAAAGGCAAAAATATGCAAATGGTAAAGAGTCACTAATTCCCAGGGTTCCTTTCTCGGTTGCCTTCTCTCTGTAACCTTCATGTAATTGGGAGAAAAACATCAAACTCCATCCCAGGACTTACTTTTCTTCCTGATACTTGGGGCTGAACCTAGGGCCTTGCACATGCTGAGTCAGCAGTCTACCAGCAAGCTAGATCCTCAGCCTCATCTGAGAAACATTCTATTATAACTGTCCAATATTTCTTGAAACCCCCAAGGTCATCAGAAACAAGGGAATATGAGATACTGTTAAAACCAGGAGACACCTTAGAAGATGTGACAGCTGACTGTAATTGAGTATCCTGGATGGGATCCCGGACAAGAAAATACACCAGAGGAAAACAGGAAATTTGGTCAAGTATGTGTCTTACTGTGTAATGTATTGATTTTGTGCCTTGATCTGTTTTATGTTACTATAACAGAACACCACAGACTGGGAAAGTTATAAACAAAGAAGCTCATTTTGGTTCACAGTCTGGTCCAACGTTGAGGCTCTGCGTTGGTGATGGCCTTGTTGGCAGAATCTCGACACTGCAGAGGGGAATACGTGGTGAGAAACAGGGAGCACATGAGGATGTGTGTCCTCTTGTCTTTCTTTCTTTTTAGAAAGCGATTCAATCATGGAGGTTTCCTAATGACCCCAATTATGTAATCCTAATTACCTCCCAGGGCCCTACTGGGAGGCCCAACACTGTTGTCAGGATGTGTCCAGCTTTGCTATTTTTCCTTCAGTACTGGAGATTGAACTTAGGGGCTTCGCACTGAGCTACATCCTCAACCTTTTATAAAATATATATTGCATATTATAACACACACACACACACACACACACACACATAGTTTTTGAGACAGGATCTTGCTGAGTCACTAAATTGGCCAGGCTGGGCTTGAACTTCTGATCCTCCCACTTCAGCCTCCCATAATGCTGGTATTGATTACATGTGCATACCACTCTACTTGGTTTCCACCCTCTTAACCCTTCATACTGAGCTTCTAACTCTAACATGACTTTTGAAGGGAGCTAAATGTGTTCAAACCATAGCACATGTGTTCAGCAGTTGTGACAATGTGCCATGCACCTGTAATGTAAGTAGCATGTTAATAAAAGAGAAAACAGAGTGTAGGATATTTGTGCACTCTATTCTTTCTGAAATTTTTCTTTAAATCAAAAACTATTCTAAAAATTATAATTTTAAGACTGAATAGCAAAATATATTAATTCATTTAAATTATTGATAATAAACTAAATGTTAATTAATACTAATGCCATAATTTTATAAGAAATAACTAATTTCTAAAATGGTTAAAAGTAACATTAACATTTTTGCATTAATCTTTAATGTTTGGCTTAATTGCAGGCTTCTCGTGTGTGCTCTTGTGTTCAATACATTGTGATTTTACTTTCCTTGTAGCCTCAGGGTGTGAGGGTGAGGAGGACAAGGATCATCCTAACATTTGTCACGGTTTGGATCTGGAATGTCCCCCAAAGCCTCTCATATGCAGAAGGCGATTGGATCAGGGGGCTAATTGTGTCAGGGGATTGATCTATTTATGATTTTGTGTGCTGTCAAGAGGTTAGAGTGCTTGCCTCGCAAGCTCAAGGCACTGAGTATGATTCCCTAGTACCACAGAAACTGGATGGGGTGGTGCACGCTTGTCAGCCCAGAACTTGAGGCCAGCCTGGGGTACACAGTGAGCTCAAGTCCAACCCTGACTACAGAGGGAGACTGGGTGTCAAATAAATAATTAAATTAAACAATCTCACTGTGAACCTTTGAGAACCACTGCCTTAACAACTTCACCCATTATTGTAATTCTATTGGGTTTTCAGAAAGTCTTGATATTTTTTCCAGGATTATTATTCTCATTGATCTACATCTCCAGTCCATTTTTTTTTTCTGAGATAGAGTCTTGCTAAGTTGCTAAATTGCCCAGGCTGGGTTCAAACTTGCTATCCTCCTGCCTCAACCCCCTTTCTCTCTTACCACCCCCACTATCCTTTCAGTCCTTTATGGAGCCAAGCTCAAATTATCTATAGATTTTTTTAATAGATCTAGGATCAAATGATTCATGTTACTCTGTGGCATGCATATCCCCATCAATGCTCCCTCTAGGGTATTGTTCAATGCTATTTTTATAGTTGCCATATACTCTTTCAAGCTGTGCATTTATCATAATTTACTATTAGTAATAATTAAGTATTTTACTGATGAATATATAGATCATTCTCACATTCATGCATTAATTGCAACCAATACTGCGTATGTGTCTTGGGGCAATATGTGAGTATTTCTTTGGAAATGAAAGTGCTATGTCCAAGGGCATACATATTCTAAATTTTGATACATATTACCAAAATGTTCTGTGAAATGTCCATGTCAGATTACACTTTCAACAACTATTTATTTGCCCTTATTGTCCATATTTCTGGCATTCTCATCAAATTCGGACATAAATCTTTTAAATTCATTTTCCAATCATGTGAGAAAGTAAGTGGTATCTCATTGCTTTTATCTGCGTTTCCCTGATGAACATCACTTGACAGCCATTCATAGTTGTATATATAGTTCTTGTGGTTAGGATCTGGAGTGTCCCCCAAAGTCTCACGTATTTTGATGGAGTCATGTGATGCTGGTAGATTGGGATCTGGTCTGGAGGGGTGGATTGCAGTTAAGTTAGGATGAACGGTGTGTAGTGGCCACACCTGGATGCAGGAGGGAGTGGTTACTGGGCGGAGACCTGAAAGGATATATAAGCTGCACCTGCCTTCCCTCCTGGAGGATTGTGGGACTAGTCTCAACTAGCCTCAGTTTGGCTTCCTGTTTGGCCAGGGAAGCTGCCTCCACCTCTCTCTCTGCCATGTACTTCGATTTCTGCCGCTGCCGGCCACCCCTGAATGGACCGTGACCTTCGAGACGGTGAGCTAAAATAAACCTTTCCTTTCCTAAGTGTGTGGGTGTCGGGTATTGAGTCACAGCAATGAAAAAGTAAGACAGAAATTGGTACCAGAGGAGTGGGGTCGTTGCTGTAGTTTACCTGAAGATGTGGCTCAGAAGTCTTTAGAACCGGTTTGCAGAAGGAATTTGGAAGAGTTTGGGGATGCTGGCTGGAGAAGCCTTTGAGTGCTCTGAGCCAAGCTTGAGGGGAGATTCTGCTCGGAGCTCAGAAGACCAGAATGCTGATAGAAGTGTGGATTGGAAAGGCCAGGCTCAAGAGGTTTCAGATGGGAAGGAGGACTATATCGGCAAGTGGCCTAAAGACCATGTGTGCTACGCTCTGGCAAAGAGTTTGTCGGCATTTTGCCCTTGTCCAGAGACTTTGCCTGAAGCTGAAATTAGGGTTGGTGGACTGCCTACTCTGGTGGAGGAAATCTCAAGGCAGACTGATATTCAAGCTGTTACATGGCTACTGTTTGCGGCTTTTAGCCAGCTTTATAGTGAAGGACAGGAGACAGTGGCAGAGAGAACAGATGCAAAAACCTCACGGTCTGGAGTAGAAAAGCATGTGGTTGTTGAAGAGACTAACATTAAACAGAAGCCAAGAAGTTGGAAGCAGGACTGTAAAAAAGAGGCCTTCACAGTCATTCAGGAATCAGCAAGATCCCACCCTTTACCACTCAAAGGGTGCAAAGGCAAAAGATCTTGTCCTGTGAAGAGTACCCCAGGACTCCCTGTAGGGCCAAAGAGGGAAGTGTTTGCTGGAGTTCAGCTTCCTGGAGTTCAGCAATCCAGGCACTCAGAAGCTACCACTACCGTGGCACAAAGGAGCCAGATTCCTGCTCAAGCCAGTGGCGGACCTTGGAGACATCCACACAGTCCCGGCTTTACAAGCTTGCAGAAGCCAAGAGTTGTGGTTCAGGGAGGCTTCCACCCAGGTTTCAGAGGAAGGCCTTGGAGGCCAAGCAGTGTGCCTGTGGGAGGGAAGTGTGTGAAATTGTGAAGGAGAAGCCTAAGGTGCAGTGGAGAGCCCGAGAATTTGGAGAAGCCAGGAGCATGGATTGTCAGCTGAGAAACGCAGCAGGCCGTGAGTGGATCCAGCCCAAAGGAGAGAGGATCGAGGTTGCAGTCAGCAGCAATGACACAGGGGTGGGACCACCCAAGACCCTTGGAGTTCATGCCTCACCAGCATTTACCTCAGTTGCTGGACATGGAGCTACAGGAGTTAACACTTGCCCTGCCAGATTTAGGAACTGTTCTGGTCCTATTGCCTTTTATTACCTTATTCCTCCCTTTTGGAATGGAAATGTTTACCCTGTGCCATTTTATGTTGGAGGTGCTTAACTCTTTGAACAGGAGCTCACAGCTACAAGTTTGTCTTACATCTCAGAGGAGACTGTGGACTTGGAGTTTCTTTAGCAGTGCTGAAACTGTTAAGACTTTGGTGACTCTTGGAGAAGGACTGAATGCATTTTGCATGGGGAGAAAGACATGAGTCTTTTGGGGCCAGGGTTGGAATGTTGTGGGTAGGATCTGGAGTGTCCCCCAAAAGTCTCATGTATTTTGATAGAACCATGTGATGTTGGTGGATTGGGGTCTCGTCTGGAGGCGTGGATTGCAGTTAGGATTAACGGTGTGTAGTGGCCACACCTGGATGCAGGAGGGAGGGGTTACTGGGCGGAGACCTGAAAGGATACATAAGCTGCACCTGCCTTCCTGGAGGGCTGGGACTAGTCTCAACTAGCCTCAGTTTGGCTTCCTGTTTGGCCGGGGAAGCTGTCTCCTCCTCTCTCTCTGCGATGTACTTCGATTGTTGCTGGCCACCCCTGAATGGACTGAGACCTTCGAGACCGTGAGTTAAAATAAACCTTTCCTTTCTTAAGTTTGTGGGTGTTGGGTATTGAGTCATAGCAACAAACAAGTAAGACAATAGGTTTTCTATCTTCACTTGAGTGTCTTTTTAAAAAGTAGATTCTCTTTGTTAGAGCATATTTCATGTCACAGCAAAATTGAACAGAAAGTACAGAGAAAAAAAATTTTTTTGAGACAGAGTCTTGCTCTGTAGTCCAGGCTGGTCCTGAACCCCCTGTGGAGCCCAGACCAGCCTCAGACTCATGGCAATCCTCCTGCCTCAGCCTCCTGAGTGCTGGGATTACAGGTGTGTACCACCATGTCCAGTTTATGTGGTGCTGGAGAGTCAAGCCCAGGGCCTTGGCGCTTACTAGGCAAGCATTTTGACCCTGAACTGCACCCCCACACTTAGAGAAATTTTATGTTAGGTTGCCCAGGCTGTCCTTGAACTCTGGGCTCAAGTGATCCTCCTTGTCTCAACCTCCCAAGTAGCTGGAACTACAGGTGTATGCCATCATGCCTACTGATAAATTGTACTTTAATTTTCATTTAGTTCAAAATATTTGGTCTTTTTTTTCTCTTGAGGTTTTTTTCTTTGACTCGTTTGTTATTTAGAAGAGTGTTTATTTAATTTCCAAGTATTTTAAGTTTATTTTTTGTTTTAATTTTTTCTTTTCTTCTGTACAATGTCCAAGTATTGTGGAATTTCCTGAGAACAGACATTGCATCAGGGGATACAAAGTCCAACAGACTTGAACTTTTCGTTTGCTTGGTTTTTCATTTGTTCAGGTGTGCTTTATATCCCAGAATGTGCTCTACCATGGCGAGTGTCTCACATGAGCTTGAGAAGACTTTCCAGGTGTTCCTAGTTGATTGAGGGTGTTGTTGAGTTCAGCCATGTCGTTACGATATTTTTGCCTGCTAGATCTGTCCATTTCTGATATTGGGCGATTGAAGTTTCCAGCTATAATAACTCATTCATCAACTTCTTCTTGCAGACCTATCAGTTTTTGTCTTGTGTGTTCTGATAGTTGTTAGGCATGTATACGTTAAGGATCACTATGTTTTGTGGGGAGAAATCATTCCCATTATAATAATACAGTGTCTGCTGTTATCCTTAATAGCTTTCACTGGCCTGAAGTGGTTTCAGTCTGAAATTAGCACAGCTATTCATATTTTCTTTGGTTAGGGTTAGCATGATATATTATTTTTCTCTATCCATTTACTTTTAATTTGTGTGTGTCTTTGCTATGGCTTGGTAGGTCCCCTCCGACATTTATGTTAAAGGGCAGTATGATAGTACTGAGAGGTAAGACCTTCAGAGGGATTGAATCATGCCGCTGTCTCTGATGTTCTCTGACAATGTGTGGACACAGCACTCCTCGTCTCCAAAGGATGCTGTGTGCAAGGCGCCATGTTGGAAGCCGAAACCAGACCCTCACCGACAATGAGCCTTTACTCCATTGGTATCAGACGTCCCAGCCTACAGAATTGTGAGAAATAAATTTCTGTTCTTTAAAAATTACTCAGCCTGTAGTACCTTATCATACAATACAGACTAAGACAGCTTGTCTTAGCAGTTGATTTCTTAGAGAAAACACATACACGCATATACACACACATGTACTTTTTAAGTTACTTGTAGTTAGACCATGTGTTTACTTGTAGTTAGACCATGTTTCTGTTTTTTGTCATTGCTGTTTTTGTTTTCCACTCTTACTGTGTCTTTTGTAGTTTTATTTTTTGGTGGTCTTTTTTTTGGTGGTCTTTTTTTTTTCAATTTTGTTACCAGGGATTGAACGCAGGGCCTGCAGCATGCCAGGCAAGCGCTGTACCATGGAGCTACATCCCCAGCCGTATCTTTTGTAATTTTAGTGGAATTATTTATTTATTTTTGTGGTACTAGAAATTGAACACAGTATCTCTGCACTGAGCCACAGTCTCAGCCCATTTTTACTTTTGATTTTGAGGCAGGGTGTTGCTTAGTCTCTTAAGTTGCCCAGGCAGGGCTCAAATTGGCCACTCTCCTGCCTCAGCTTCCCAGAGTGCTGGGATTGCAGGTCTGTGCCATCGGACCCAGAAAACCTGAACATTCTATTTTATTTCTTTCTAACATTTATACTTTTATTTTACTTATTTCATGATCACGACAACCATTAATAACTAATCTAAGTCCACTTTCGAATAATACTATGCTGCCTCATCAGCGATGTGTACCTTATAATTCTGATT
This sequence comes from Ctenodactylus gundi, assembly GCA_004027205.1. Lineage (NCBI taxonomy): Eukaryota > Metazoa > Chordata > Mammalia > Rodentia > Ctenodactylidae > Ctenodactylus > Ctenodactylus gundi. The sequence continues at coordinate 27,426 of PVKB01001989.1, forward strand.
GCTCTCTGTCATCCCATATATCATAGCTGTCACTCATCTCACTTATACATATGTATGTACAGAAGCATACAGAATCAAATACCTTGTTGCTGTTATTATTTTGAACATAATTTTATCTGTTAGATTAATCAAGAATAAAAAAGTTTATTTTCACTTATTGCTTCTCTGAAAATCTTTTTATTATGTGGACTTGAGTTTCTGGCCTATATAATTTTTTCTTTTTAAAGAACTTCTTTTAATTTATGTGGTAAAGGAGGCCAAATGACAACAAATTTCTTTGATTTTTGTCAAGACAGCCTTAATTTCTCCTTCATGTTTTAAGTATAATCTCACAGAATACATTGTTTTAGATTGGTAGTTTTTATTAGTGCTTTAAATATTTTTCTCCACTTTCTTATTTGCATGGTTACTAAAATGTTGGATATAATTCTTTGCTCCTCAATAGGTAGGGTACACACACACACACACAGTGTATATGTATGTAGAACCCAAGGTCCTTCACACAGAACTACATCCCTAGCTCGTTTTTATTTGATTTTAAGACAGGGTGTACTCAGCAACCACAGACACAAGGTAAGCCTGGAGAGGAGGAGCTGTGGGAATTAATACTAGCTGGCAGCCCTAGCCTCCAGGAGTAAGCCTGTGGGCAGTGCAAACTGCAAACACACTGCGAGATTTCCCCTTAGCAGATTAGCTTGGGAAGACAGTTCTCTGCAGTGCCTTATTAGGAAGTGACATAGGCCATTAAGGTGGACTCCCTCAGGAAAGACACATATCTATGGTTTTCTGCATGGGAAGGATAGGGGCAGATCTGATCAATGGACGCACAGCAGAGGCTGAGCAGGGAACTACAGCTGGCCCATCAGTTCTACTCTCCTCTCCCTCATATCTGTTGGACAGTCGCCACGTCACAGGACGGGATCTTTCCAAATAACTCAATACTGTGAAACTTTTGGACTCCTCTCAAATATTCTTTTAGAGACAGAGTTTAAAAAATTTTTTTTTTCTCTCACTGATCTACAGTCTTCAGCAATGGACTCATGGAAAAATAAGGGAATAGGACCTATGCAGAAATGCCTTATGTATTAGTTTGGGTTCTTTCAAAAGGCAGAATTTACAGAAACTGTAACAAAAGGCTTACAAAACTGAAGATAAAGATGGTCCAAGATAGCAGCGTGCACATGCAAGAGCTGGAGTGTCCAACGGCTGCTCAGCTGTGAAGTAGAACATGTGTCTGGGACTACAGGAAGCCGGTGAGAGCGAGCTGAAGATTTTGGTTGGTTGAAGAACAATGGTGAAGACCAGACACTGAAGATCAGCGACCGGCAGCCAGGCACAAGTTGAGACTGGAGCAAATCTGTGATGATCTGCGGTGTGGAGCAAGTTGGTGTCGGTGGACAATAGCAAAGGCGAGAGCTTTCCCAGGGGAAGAAGCTGTGACAGTCTTTCTTCTTCCCTCCTTTTCTACAGTTTGAGTTCCAGTTGGGCCTCCCACAATCAGTGGGTGCTCTTCCCTCATTCGCTGGCCCACAAAACACTGACACTCTAATCTAGGCTGGTTCTCACTTCCCAATCTAGGCTTGGTTCCCAAACTCTAGTCCAGGTGTGGTTCCTGATTGCCTCAAGTTGACACAATCTCTCCAAAGGTCACACCTGACTCCCCAGAAGCTAATGTCATGGGCCTTGAAATAGTCACTTATAGAAAAGGAAGTCAAAAATCAAGAGGAACAAATATCACTCAGCTCAAATAGACATACTTAAACATATGCAAGAAATGATTAGTAACCTTGAAGAGGAATCTATTAAACAAATAATGGTCTTAATGGATAAAAAGTTTGTTAAACTTTTATAACTTTTGGTGTGCAAGTTTTCAAACTCTCGAGCTAAGTCTATTTCTAAATATTTCCTTCTTCTTGTTATTGTGAATGGCCTTGCTTTCCCTAATACCTTTTTGGGTAATTTGCAGTTTATGGTCCTTGGTGATTATTTTTAATCCTGCAACTTCGCTGATGGGAGTGGGCATCCTTACCTTATAGTAGATCTTAGAAGAAAACCTCTCTGTTTTTCCCATTGTTTATACTAACAGTTGTTGACTTCTCACAAATGGTCTGTGTTGTTTTGAGAAAAGTTCTTTCTATACCTGTTTTGTGGAAAGTTTTAACAATGAATGAATGTTGAACTGTGTCGATGCCCTGTCTGTATCTATTGAGATGATCATGTGATTTTCTTTTCCTTTTGCTAATGGGCTATATCACATTGGTCATTCCCTTGTGGTGAACAATATTACACCCCCAAGGATAATGAAGTACGTAAACTACCCCGGATGTAGTCATTTCATAGAACTAAAGGGAGGGGGGATAGTGGGAGCTGGAGGGGTGAGGGAGGGTGCAGGAAGGTCAAAAAGGGACAGGGGAAGGGTTTGTAAACCTGACAGAATATGTATGTGCAGAAAATACTCAAGTTCAATGTAAACATTATGCATCACATATTTACATAGTAATAAAAGGGAGGAAATAAATATGTAACTGTTGATCATAGGGCTGAGGATGTAGTTAGGTGGTAGAGATCTTATCTATCATGCACAAACCCCTGGGTTCAACTGAGCACTGCAAAATAAGTAACAAATCACGGTTGAGCATTTGAATATGATTCTTTTACAATGCCAGTATTTTACTGAGAATTTGGCACCTATGTTCTTTAAGGATATTGGATCTTCAGTATTTTCTTGAACTATCTTTGTGTGGTTTTGGTATTAGCATAATGTTAGCCTTTGAAAAAGTTTAAAAAGATTTGGCATTAATCTTTTCTTATGGTGGTACTTAGGATTGAAGGTAGAGCTACTCTCCTATTGAGATATAACCCCAGCTCCCCCTCCTCCTCCGCCTCCTCCTCCTGTTCCTTGTTGTTGTTGTTGTTGTTATTTTGAAACAGAATCTCGCAAAGTTGCTCAAGTGAGATATGAACTTGTGATTCTTCTGCTTCAACCTCTGGGATTACAGGTATGTGTCACAGACTTTGGGGTGTGTGTGTGTGTGTGTGTGTGTGTGGAAAGAGAGAGAGACAGGAACTGAATCTAGGAGGAGCTTCAGAGTCTACAATGCTGAGATTATAAATGTGTGCCATTACATCTGGATAAAATCATCTTTTTTTGTTGGTATATAATTCTTTAGCTCATTGTTTGCCTTTTTCAGTGTTTATAAATAAGTATTTTATCAGAACACAGCTATGTGCACATATTTATATTTGTTTATGGCTGCAACAGTGGGATCGAATAGTTATAACAGAATTTATGTCCTGAAAGCCTCAAGTATTTACTGTCTAGTACTTTATAAAAATATTTTTGGTCAAGCCCAATTGGACAGGCTTGTAATGCTAGCACTTTGGAAGGCTGAGGCAGGAGAATTGCAAGTTTGAGCTCAGCCCAGACAATTTAGCAGCTTAGCTAGCCTGTCTCTATGTGCAGTCTTCAGTACTGAAAAAGAAAGTGAGGGAGGGAAAGGAATTTCTGCAGGCTCTTGGCTTAAACCAGAACAAAAGACAAACAAAATTGGAAGCCCCATGTTAGGTCAAAGGAGCCCAGCAGAACCCAAAGTACGACCGATAGCAAGAGGATTTGGAGGGAAGGTTTACTGTCCCCGTCATCCCATGCCTGCCTAGCACGTCCAGGTGTAAGACTCCCGGGACCCAGGCCTGGGTGACAGGCCCAGACAGAAGGGATAAAGGGGTAGGGGCAAAGGGGACAATGAAGGGGGGGGGGTGCAAAAGAGGCGAAACGGGCTGACTGCGGCGTGACCAGAGCATTTAGCGCCTGTGTGTAGTGTAGGTGGGTGAGCCAGCACAAGGGGCAGGGATTGGGCTGTTTAGCTCTGTGTCTCAGGGCTTGGGAAGAAGAGGAGAAGCCGAGGTGATGGATAGTTTGGGAGAGCAGGTCTGCGGCGGTGTGTTAAGGGAGACAGGCCCCACCGGGGTAGGAGCTGGAGTCCTCAGGTGGCCAACCGCCAGGCCCAGCGAAGTTCCTATGTCGGGGCTGGAAAAGTCAGGCTGCCACGGCGGGAAGCAATGAGGGAACAGCTAAGGGTAAGCCAGGTGGCGCAGGAAGCCAAGCTCTGTGTAGGGACAGCGGAAGGGCAGCGCGGGAGCTGCAGGGCCAGAGCTGCACCCCGCGCGTCCTGGTTTAAGACACAGTAAATGAGGTAATATGGGGCGGGTAGAGAAACAGATGAACGGGAACAAAACTGAATCAAGTATCCAGATATCCATGCCAATATGCCCTCATTTTTTAAGCAAGTGTGCAAAAGCAGGTGAATAAAGACAATTGTTTTTTTCCGTAAGAGCTGCTGGAACTGAGTATCCATATCTGAGAACTGAACCTGGATCTGAATCTCAACTGTTATAGGAGAGTGAACTCAAAATAGATCAGACTTAAATGCAAAACTTATAACGATAAGGAAGGAAACACTAAAGAACGTATTCATGAACTTTGGTTAAGCAGAGTTCTTAGACTTGATAAAACCCTGGTCTGTAAAGGAAAAATCATAACTTCATCAAAATTGAAAACCTTATAAGCATTTTTATTTCTGAGGCACATATTCTGATGTCTTCTGTCTTTGTTTATTCTGGTTTTGGGGGTCGAGCCCAAGACCTTCACACTGAGCTACATCCCTAGCCCATGTTTTATTTTTGATTTTTGAGACAAGGTCTCACTAAGCCCTCAGGTTGCTCAGGCTGGGCTCAAACTTGAAATCCTCCCACAGTGCTGGGATTCCAGACCCGAATCACAGGGGCGGCAGGGCAAAGGCTGATCGATCTGAAGACAGAAATGGGTAGTTACACAAAAGCGTAAGGATCTCGGTTACTTTCTCGTCGCTGTGACTCAGTACCTGACATACACAAATTAGGGGAAGAAAAGTTTATTTTCGCTCCCAGTATCAGAAGGGGACAGTCTGTTCATGGACAGCCAGCAACAGTGGAAGGGGATGGCAGAGGCAGAGCTGGAGGCAGCTCTGCACAGCATAACAATCGGGAATCCAAGTCAAGTTGTCAAGTCCCCGTCAAGCCAGGAACAGGGAGCGAGGAAGGAGCATATGTATACTTTCAGGTCCTGATCCAGTGATCTGCGCCCTTCGGGTCCAGCCTCAGTGTTCCGCCCCTTCTCGGTTTAACCTCCCCCCAATCTTATAATCCAATCTGCCACACCCCTGTCCTCCATCACCCACCCATAATCCACTCCCTCCAGACCAGGTCCCCATATCCCAAAAGCACATAATCCATAACATCCAAATACATGAGACTTTTGGGGGGCATTCCAGATCCAAACCACAATAGTAAGGAACTTCAATACTCACAGTAATGAACAGAAAACCAATAAAGTAACAGCTGACTTGAGCAACATTATAGACCAAATGGACCTAACAATTCTATAGGATTGTCCACCAAACAGCAGAAAAATATACATTCTAGCTAAAGCATATATGAAACATTCTCCAGTGTAGCTCATACCTTAGGTCACCAAATACGAAATAACAAATTTAAGATCAAAATCATCCTAAGTATCTTCTTCAACCACATTGGAATGAAACTAGAAATCAATAACAGGAAGAAAATTAGAAAATTCATAGTACATGAAATCTGAACAATAGGTTAAAGAGGAAATCAAAAGGGAATCTAAATTATCTTAAGACAAAAATACAACATACCGATACAACAATCCTGTATTACAGAGCAAAAGCAGTCATAAATGGAATTTTTAAGCAACAAATGCTTATGGTAAAAAAAAGAAAGAGGAGCTGGCAGTTTAGCTCAGTGGTAGCATGCATAAGACCCTGGGTTCGATCCCTAGCACTGGAGAAAAAGAAGGGAGAGAAGCAAAGTGTCACTGGGTGCTGTACGCCCCTGATCCCAGCTGCTTGGGAGGCTGAAACAGGCCAGTCTGGGCAACATAGATCCAAAGGGACTGGAGATACTGTCCAGTGTAGAGGCCCTGAGTTCAATCCCTAGTGCCATAAACAGACAATAAAAACTTCCTCTTCCTCCTTCGACTCCTCCTCTTCCTTCCCTTCCTTTCCTTCTCCTTTGTATTAAATTCAAATCTGCCACTGAGCTACATCTCCAGCCTTTTTTTATTTTGAGACAGAGTCTTACTAAATTGCTCAGGCTGGATTCGAACTTGTTACCCTCCTATCTCAGGCTTCTGAGTAGCTGATATTATAGTTGGGTGCTACCAGGCCTGGATTCATTTCTACTTGAGTGGATTTGTTTTTTGTGCCACCAAAATCTATATATATGAGACTCCAGATTCTTTAGCCTCTAAATAGTGACACACAGCCGTGACTGCCCGGGGCTCCTCGGCCGTCCACATCACACTGGGGCCGCGTCATTTGTCCCTCTTGCTCCGAGGCTTGCAGCGTCTTGGACTGAGTTACTCGTAGATTTCTTGCTGTTCAGCCTGCAGATGACCTTGGTGGAACTTTTCAGCCTCTGATCATGTAAGACAGCCTAATAAATCTTCTTGTATAATTATATATACATTCTGTTAATCATGTTCCTCAAGAGAACCTTGACTAATACTGTATCCCACAAATAATTGACATGTTGTGTTTTCCTCTTCATTCAGTTTTTCACTATTTTCTAATTTTCCTTTTGGCTTCTTTAACCCGTGGATTATTTAAGAATGTGTTATTTTCTAAATATTTGGGGATCTTTGAGTGACCTTTTTGTTAGTTTCTAATTGAATTCCTTTGTGATTAGAGAACATGATTTGTATGATTTAAATCCTTGTACATTTTTTTGAGACTGTTTTGTAACCCAGGGCCTTCACACTGAGCTGTGTTCCTAGACCTTTTCATTTTTGAGACAGAATTTCATGAAGTCACTAAATTGTCCAGGGTGGGGATTTTCCTACCTTAGCCTCTCAGAACACGGAGATTACAGGCACGTGCCACTGTACTTGTCTTTGAGACATTTTAGTGGCCAAAGATATTGTCAGTTACAGTGAATGTTCTGTGTTCACTCAAGGATAATATGTGTCCTGTTGAATCTGAGTGGAGCATTTCCTAGCAATTTGCTACTTTGATTTCCAGCATGGAAAAACTGACTAACCACACAAAACAGCCAGGCATTTTGGCATACCCAGGACTTAGGAGGCTGATGCAGGATGGCTGGGTGAGTTTGAGCCTGGCCTGGGCTAGAGAGTGATCTCCAGTTCAGCTTGGACTGCATAGTGAGACCCTGTCTCCAAATAATCAAGCCAAACCAAACCAACTATAGTGGGATGTTTTCTTTCAATTTTCCTTCCTTCCTTCCTTGCTTTTTTTCTTTCACAGCAAGTAGGCAGTTGCTTTTTTTTTTTTTTTTTTTTTTTTTTTTTTTTTTTTTTTTTTTTTTTTTTTTTTTTTTTTTTTTTGAGACAGGGTCTTGCTCTGTAGCCCAGGCTGGTCCTGAACTCACCATGAACCCCTCCTGTCACTATGGAGCCCAGGCTGGCCTTGAACCCATGGCAAACCTCCTGTCTCAGCCTCCCAAGTGCTGGGATTACTGCTGTGTGCCACCACGCTCAGATTATTTGGTGCATGGGGAATTAAACCTAGAGCCTTGAGCTTGCTAGGTAAGTGCTTTAACTGCTGAGCTATTCCTCCAGCCCTTCTTTTCATTATTTATTTGAGATAGAATCTTGCAAGTTGCTAAATTGCCCAGGCTGAGCTTAAATTTGTGATCCTCCTGCCTCAACTTTCTGTAATACTGGGATGACAGGCCTGCACCACCAGGCTGGCCTCTATCGCTGTTAGAGCACTAGTTTAAAGACTGAATTGTTTGGAAGAAGAAGTCACTTGTCTTTCTCGGTTTTATTCGCATATAAAACACCCCCTGCCCGTAGTACTGGTTTTTTGAAACACTGATGCTTCTTGTCATTGTTTTCATGTTCCTTGTGCTTTGGCTCATTGACACTGGGAATGTGTCTCTGTTTTAATTTTCACCAAACTTGAGTAATCTTGGTCATTAGTTATTTAAGTATTTTCCTTTGTGGATGCCAATTAAGCTTAAATGAAAGCTTAATTGGCATCCACAAAGCTCACTGATGTCTTGTTCACTTGAAAAAACAATCTTAATTTCCACATTTCATTTTGGATAGTTATTGCTATTTTTTTCAAGGTTAATGATTATTTTTTACTACAGTGTGCAATCTGTTGTTTATCTCACCCTTTTTTCCCATGTCAGATATGATGTGTTCACTTGTGTGTATTTGACTGGCTCTGTTTCACCTCCTCCATGTCTCTAATAAATTCAACATTTTGTCTGTCTTGTAGAACACCTGGAATATAGTATGGAATAGTTTTTATGTAACTATCTCATTATATCATTGGGGATGATTTGTCTTCGAATTATTTTTTGTATTTTTTTTTTTTTGTACTGAAAGTCCAACACAAGGTCTTCTCACTGAACTACAACTTTCACTTTTGATTTTGAGACAAGGGCAATTTAGCAACTTAGTGAGACCCTATCTCAAGCAATTAAAAGGGGGCTCAGGCTAGGCCTGAACTTGAGATCCCCCTGTCTCAGTCTCCCACCAAGGTCATTTTCTTAAAAGTCAAACATTGTGAATTTTATGTTTTTAGATACTGAATACTTTTGCTTTCCTAAATATATTTCTAAAGCTTTGTCTTGGGTGGCAGTTATTTAAAAACTGTTCAATGCTTTTAGTCTTGCTTTTAAGTTTTAAAAAAATTAAATTTGTTTTTTATTGATACATATGAACCGAAAGCATACGCACACACATGCACACATGAGGTACCATGAGATATTTTAAGACCTGTAGGCACTATGTAATGTTTAAATCAGGTTAAACATATCTAGCTGCTCAAACACTGGTCTTTTTTTATGGAGGAAATGTTCAAAATCCATCTAACTCTTGGAAATACATAGTGCAGTATTGTTCACAGCCCCACCACTGTGGAAGGGCACACCAAGAGTTCTTGGCCCTACCTAAACGTGGCCCAGTGCCCACTGATCAGCCTTTTTAATGTTTCGTAGGTGATGCCGGAGCATCATTTTAACCTAGGATGGCTTCCCACCTACTGTAGGGACAAAGCTGAAACACTCGACCTGATGTCTTGTGAATTATGAGAACTTTATTTCTTGCTAGTGTGAAGAGAAACCGCAGTCTCATGAGACTTAGCACTGTTCCTTGGGCCGTCTCCTCACAGGCATATGGCAATCGCCACCCCATTGAAGGCCCCCGGGCAGCCTCGGAAGATCTGATGGTCTTTCTCACTGCAGCTCTTGCCAATACTCTCACTCCCGGGAGCCCCACCTTTATCTTCCCAATTTAGGGATATCGCCAGGTGGTGCCTGGGTTTCTCCCTCCTGTCAGGGCAACCGGAAGACTTTGTCTCCCAGCTCTGTTCTTTGTTGCCTCCCATCCTCATGAGGAGGTACTACCCAAAGAACTTCTTGACTTTTGTAATTCTTACAAGCAGAAATCTGGGGTGGGGAGCAGGTGTGGGAAGGGATCTTAAGAATGTAGAATAAAGATAGAAGAAATATGAATTTGGGTCAGGCTGAGTTTCTTGATTTGGGCCCATTGAGCAGAGATTCTGGATTTAATGTTGCAGTTCATGCAGTTAAAAATATGTTAATAGTTTATTTGGGTGGCTGGCAGAAACATGAATCAAAAGATGGCCCGCTGTGGGTGAGCAGGAGAACATGACACTCTTTGGTTTGCTGTTGACGAGAGCATCCAAAGTCACAGGAAAAAGGGAATCCTGGATTGTATTTGCCAAATGAATCCTACTCTTCCACACTGGGATGGCCCCGAACAGGTACCACCAACTACACTCCTAAGCAACAGATGCGTGAACGGAACGCCAGCACCTTCGAAGTGCTCTGTCTGTGCTCTTCTCTGTATACCAGACCTTACAGGGGCATGGCAGTTACACGATTGGGACAGTTCAATTCTATGGGTATTATTGGATCTTGGAGTGGCAGAGACAAAGTAGTGCCACGTAACTGCTGAAGGCAAGGTGGATGTACTTACTGTAAGGTGCAGGAGGGGCAAAGCAGTGATTGGAATGATCTGCAAGTGTAGATCTGTGGCAATGGCTAATCAATAATAGTGTTCCCAGAAGTAAAATAGATGGGAAATCTATTAAATTTTTATTGGATTTATATAGAAAAAATTTTCAGGGATACTGAACAAAAATGTACTTCAGATAGTAGCAACAGACAATCATGAGCTCATGAACAAAGAGGCCATATTGGTAGACAGAGGTCATGCGTGGGCTCAGCATCATGAACTTCCACTCACCGAGGCTGACTTAGCCACAGCCATTGTTTTATGCCTACTCTGCCAGCGACAGAGACTGACACGGGGTTCCTGATATAGCACTATTACTCAGGGTGATCAGCGTGTAAGCTGGTGGCAAACTGATTATCCTGGACCATTTCCATCATGAAAAAGACAGGATGTCTTAGTTCCTTCATCACTTCTGGGACACAATACCTGACATCCACAATTTTAGGGAGGAAAGATTTATTTTAGCTCAGTTTTAGAAGGTCACAATTCATTTGTGGGTAGGTGGCTGGAAAGGTGGAATCCCATGGTAGAGTTGGGGCTGGGGCTGGTGTTGGGGCCGTGGATGGGGCCAGAGACAGATATCCTCAGGGCATGGCAGAACACAGCCAAGTCTGGGAGGAAGGGTGAAACCAGCACACACTCCTCCAGGTAAAGTCCCAAGCACCTGTCCCTTCTAGCCACGCCCCACCCCCCAACAGTACACAGTATCCATAGGTACATGAGTCTTTAGGGAACACTCCAGACCCAAAACCACAACATTTTACACCAGGTCCCCAAAAGACTCATATTTACCTTCTTATGTGAAATGTATTTAGTCCTATGTATTTATTTATTTATTTATTTATTTATTTATTTATTTATTTATTGAGATAGGGTCTCGCTCTGCAGTCCGGGCTGGTCCTGAAGTCACTATGGAGCCAAAGCTGGCCTTGAACTCACAGCAATCCCCCTGTCTCAGCCTGCCAAGTGCTGGGACTACAGGCGTGCACCACCATGCCTGACTTACGTGGTGCTGGGGAATCGAAGTTGGGTACTTAGCACTTGACTTAGTGCTTGCTAGGCAAGCGCTTTAACCACCGAGTTATTCCTCCAGACCCTATTTAGTTCTTTTAAAAGAGTTGTCGATGTCTCAACAGTTTTAAGTCCAAAGTCTCATCTGAGAAGCAAGGTAAACTCAGCTACAAGCTCCTGTGAAAGGTAAAGAGGTAAGCACTTTCAATATCCAATGGCACAGAGTAAATATTCCCATCCCCAAAGGGAGGAACAGGAGGATGTAAAACAACTGGACCAAAGCAAGTCTTAAATCCATTAGGGCAAGTGTTAAATCCTGCAGCTTTATGTCCAGTACCTGGGTTAAACTGTGGGGAGATGTTAACTCCAAAGGGCTTGGGTGGTCCTGCCCCTACAGTGTGGCCACTGGCTGCAACTTCCAGCTTCTCTACTTTAGAGTGGCCTTGGCCATAGCCACCCTCAGGGAATGATCCATGCTCCTGGCTTCTCCAAACTTTGGGGGTCTCCACTGAACCTTAGGCTTCTCCTTCACAACTTTACACACTGCCTTCTCAGGGGCACAGTGCCTGGCCCCCAAGGCGGAAGCTCCATGACCCCACAACTCCTATAAAACCAGGACTGTGTGGATGTCACCGAAGTTTGGTACTGGCTTGGGCAGTAGGCTGGCCGTCCTGGACAAACACTGTAGATGCCTCTGAGTCCTTAGGTGGTTGAACTCCAGGCAGGGGAACTTCGGCAAACGTTTTTTTTCTTTGACCCTGGGGTACACCTCTCAGAGCAAAGTCCTTTGGATCTCCACCCTTGAGCTGGTGAAGAGTGCAGTCTTGTTGACTTTTGTGATGGCTTGTCTTAGTTACGTACTCATTTCTGTGACAGAATCAACACCTCAATTTAAGATAGGAAAGATTTATTTAGCTTACAGTTTCAGAAGGCCTCACACAGTTCATTCATGAGCAGCTGGCAATGCTGGAGACCCAAGGCAGAGGCCAGAGAGCCTCCTATATCACTGTAGATAGAAGGCAAGTGAGGCAGGGGCAAGTCAGTGTCTGGAGACTCAGGCAAAGCTACAGCTTTCCCAGGAAGAGGCTGGAACAATGTTTCCTCTTCCTTCTGTAGCTCAAGCTGCCATTGGGCCCCCACATCCAGAGGGAGTGCTCCTACCTCACTTCCTGGCCCACAAGTCAATAACAGACACTTGAAAGCTCTGCCCTGGGCGCCCCTTCACCCAGTCTCAACAAGCTGACACAAATGTTTCAGGCCCCACTTTCCACCAGCACAAGGTCCCAGAGTTAGCCTCCTATATCTAAATGCCTGAGGCTTTTGGAGGATACACCAGGTCCAAACCATAGGATGCCCAACGGGGCATGTTTTTAAAGCTAATTTCTTTAACTTCCCTGTGTTCTTTTGCCCTACCATGGAAGGCCCTTTTAGTATCACAAAACAGCAAAGTTTTTCTATTATTTTTCTTTGCCATTTCTTTATACCTTTTGCCATAGAATTGGCTAAAAGCTTCAAGCAGTATTCATGGACAGCTTGAACACTGGGCTGCCTTGAGATTTCCTTCACCAGATTAAGTAGGCCACCACCATTAATCTCAGTTTCAGGCAAAGTCTCAGGACAAGAGCAAAATACTGATAAACTATTTTTTTGTTTTGAGACAGGATCTTGCTCTGCAGCCCAGGCTAGTCATGAATATACTATGTAGCCCAGGCTGGCCTTGGACTCATGGCAATCCTCCTGTCCTCGGCCTCTGAGTGTTGGGATTACATGCGTGCACCACCATACCTGGCTTATGTGGTGCTGGGGAATTGAACTCAGGTACTTAGCACTTGACTTAGCACTTGATAATGATTTTGTCAGAGTGAAGCATGCTTGATTTTTAGATCACTTGTGAAAACAGTTTTCCTTCTTGTGGTTAGGATTTGGAGTGTCCCCCAAAAGTCTCATGTATTTTAATGTTATGGATTGTCTATGGAACCATGTGATGTTGGTGGATTGGGGTCTGGTCTGGAGGGGTGGATTACAGTTAAGTTAGGATTAAAGGTGTATGAGTTAGGATTAAAGATGTGCAAATTGGGATTAACAGTGTGTGGTGGCCACACCTTCCACACCTAGATGCAGGAGGGGCTGATCATTGGGTGGAGACCTGGAAGGGTATAGAAGCTGCATCCTGCCTTCCTTGGAGGACTAAGAGTAGGATGAGGACTAGGACTAGTCTCAGCTAGTCTCAATTTGCCTTCCTGTTTGTGATGTCATGAGAAGCTGCCTCCACCTCTGTCTCTGCCATGTACTTCGATTGCTGCCGGCCGCCCCTGAATGGACTGTGGCCTTCTGAAACTGTGAGCTAAAATAAACCTTTCCTTTCCTAAATGTGTGGGTGTCAGGTATTGAGTCACAGCAATGAAAAAGTAACTAAGACACTTCTCATCTGAAAACTTCTGATCTGGCCTTTCCAGATCACACTTTTATCAGCATTCTGGTCTTCTGAGCTCCAACCAGAATCTCCCACCAAGCTCAGCTCAGAGCGCTCCAAGGTTTCTACAGCCAGCATCCTCAAACCTTTCCAAACTCCTCTTGCAAACCAGTTCCAAAGGCTTCCAGACCACATCGTCAGGTAAAGTCACAGCAACAACCTACTCCTGATACCAATCTCTGTCTTAATTACTTTCTCATTGCTGAGACAAAAAAACCTAACATTTATAATTTTAGGGAGGAAAGGTTTATTTTAGCTCATGCTTTTAGAAAGTCACAGTCCATTTATGGATGGGCAGCTGGAAATGGTAGAATCACATGCCAAAGGTGGGGCTGGGGTGCGATATCCTCAGGGCATGGCAGAACACAGCCAAGTATGAGAGGAAGAGTAGAACCAGCACACCCCCCTCCAGGTAAAGCCTGCAAGCACCTGCCCCTTCTAGCCAGGCCCTACCTTCCAACAGCACACAGAACCCAGAGGTACACGCAGCTGTTGTGGGGCACTCCAGACCCAAACCACAACACAGGAATAGATACTTTCTTCAGTTTTGGATCTGTCTTCCCTGCACATAATTCTCTTGCCAGAACGCCCATTCATCAGGCTTATGGGATGTCTCACCCATTCTCACAGTGTTCCACATGGCATTGCTCTGACCAAGGAACACATTTCACAGTCAAAGCAGTGTGGCAGTGGGCTCGTGCTCATGAAATTCACTGGTCTTTCCATGTTTCTCACCATCCAGAAGAAGCTGAGGGTTGGGGCAAGGTTATTCAGAAGGCTGTGTATGCCCTTAATCAGCAACTCATATACAACACTGTTTTTCCCATCACCAGGATTTATGCGTGAGGGAATAAAGAGGTGGGGATGGGAACGGTACCACCTATCATTACTTCTCATAATACACTAGCAAAAATTTTGCCTCCTGTCCCCAAGACTTTATGTTCTCTGGCCTAGAAATCTTAGGTTCAGAAGGGGAAGGACTTGCACCAGGAGGCACAACAATTCCATTAAACTGAAAGCTAAGACTTCCCCCTTGTCATTTTGGCTCCCTTCTGTTGCTGGGAGTTACAGCACTGGCAGGGGTGATGGATCTACACTACTAAGGAGAAATTGAATGAGTAGGGAGGAATATTTTTGGAATACACAGATCCCTTAGGGCATCTTCTAGTATTTCCATGACCTATTGTTGAAGTCAATGGGAAACTACAGCCACCCGACCCACGTAGGATAACAAATGGCCCAGAACCTTCAGGAATGAAGGTTTGGGTCACCCCACTAGGAAAGGAACCAAGACCCGCTGAAATGCTGCTGAAGGTCAGGGAAACACAGAATGGGTAATGGAGAAAGGATATCAGCTACAACCATGTGACCAGTTACAAAAATGAGAATTGTAATTAGAATTTCTTTCCTGTGTTTTCAATATGCTTGTAGATATTTACGTAACACTGATTGCCTTAATACTAGAACAAGCTGAAGTTATAATGTTTTAATAACCTAATGTCAGCAGAGTAAGCATTTCCCAAAGAGGAGCTCTGTTTTCTATTCTAGGAAGGAATTTATTGCATTTCTGTTTGTAGGCAGGCAGTTGTATTATGTTAGGCATAGTTAGGAATTTGGCTATTATATTTGGAGATTAAGTGTGGCTTAAGGAGGTATATTTTGTCATCAAGTTGACAAGAGGTAGATTGTGACAGTTAAAAGGATTATGCCAATTTGATGAGATTAAGAAAGGTCCAGTTAATCCATAGGGCAGTCTTGGGTGTGTGTATTGACGTATGGGCCAGCAAATGAGGGAAGAGCCAATAGCCTTGCACCCTGAACTAATTAAAAAGGAAGGAAGATGGAAGATTATTACAGCTGCTTCCTGTAGGACAGCTCTGGTCTTTGCCACTGTCTCTAGGCCTTGACTCCCTCCTTGTGTGTCTTTGCATCACTGATCACTACTGCAGGTTTGTGGCAGTCTCCAGCCCTTGTATCATTTACGGATGTTGACCTGAGGCACTGACTTGTGCCAGCTGTCCTGTTGTCCTGTCCTGTCGCCCTGGTCTGGTGTGCTTCTGTTTCATGTCTGCGCAGCTGCTGGACTCTCCAACTCCTGCGTGTGGCCATTTTGGGCTCTCTTTGGACTTGTAAACTATTCTAATAAATTCATTTATATGTATACGTATGTAAAAAAGTGGTAACAAGGAAGGGCATACTCTACTCAGAAAAAGCATTTATATGTCCTTTTAATTGTGCTTCTCCAAAAGCGTTAACTAATACAATTTCTTACTTAAAATTAAATACTGATAGCTGAAAGAGTTCTCCACCCACTTAGAACCTGATTTATCCTCCACTTCCCACTTTACTTTTAGTGCCAAGTGCAACAGGATATATTCTTAAACTGCAGCCTACGACACTGCCTCTCAGTCCCCGCGTCAGGTGTATATTTAATCCAAACCATAGCCCCTCTGGCTGGGGGTGTAGCCCATGGGTGGAGCAGGTGCTTAGCATGTGAAGACCCTGAGTTCATCCTCAGATTCCCAAAGGAAACAAAAAGACAAAAACAAACCTCCTAGGTCCCCATTAAATTTACCTTTAGCTCAATCCCAAAAATGCAAGTGGTCGCCACTCCAAGGCCACCCAACACGAGGGCAGGTGTGACAGGGAGAGTGAGAGACAACAGTGTTCACTGATTGCAGGTGAGCTATCTCATGTTTGCCAAGTTTATAGAGACATATGACCAAATTGCTTGGGTCCTTTAGGGACTAGCAGGGACTGTGCCAGCGACGGGCGTGGCCTTGGAGCTTAGACTTCATCAGCTTCATGGTGAGTGAGTTCTGCACGTGGTGCATCCTCAGTTCTGGCGCCCAGTGGCCACCAGATGGAACCCAAATGCGTTTCCTGAGGACAGCACGCCGTTCACACCCCGGGCTTCTCAGGGGAAATGCCGTGCCTGTTGGCTGTGTGCAGCTTGTCTGTCTGTCTGTCTGTCTGTCTGTCTCTCTCTCTCTCTCTCTCTCTCTCGGAGGGATTGGACCGAAGCGTCATGCTATCTGCTGTCACTGCCTGGAATGCCCTTTCTTTGTCTCTTCCTCTCCTGGGGCTCCCCCACCCTTCGAGACCAGCGCAATGCATGTATGGAAATACCGCACTGAAACCGCGTGGTAATCCTAGCACGTGGAAGCCGAGGCAGGAAGATAACAAGTTCAAGCCCCCCGCCCCTCACAACCTAGGGACTTAGCAAGATGCTATCTTGAAGCAAAAATTAAGAAAACAGAAGGGGGCGGAGGACGTAGGTCACTGTGGAGGCCCTGGGTTCAATACCCAGCACTGGGGTGGGGGGGGGGTGCAGGGAGAAGCGAGTATTTTGAAAAATTAATACACACATACAAAAGAGACCAGGACAAGTGTCACTTCCTCGGTGAGAGCCTTAATGACGCCACTAGGGGGCCACAGTGCGTCCCGGCTTTTGTTGCGTTTCCTCTTTGAGACGGGGTCTCACTATGCAGCCAGGGGGCACCTTGTCGCCCGGGCTGTCCTCAAACCTGTGACCCTCCTGTCTCAGTCTCTCCAGTGGTCATGCCTGTTTTTACTGTGACCCACAGGAAGGCAGCATTCCTGCCGCTTCCGTCCAAGGTGCCCCGCGGGCCAGGGGCTTCCTTCCCCGTCCCGGTGCCTAGCAGCGTCTGGCCGGCAGGCCCTGGGCCGGGTGTCCGGATGACTGTACTTCCTTTGTTTTCTCCTGGTGCTTGGCTCATTAAGGGTTTTTTATTTTATAGCATTTACAGCATCGACAGCATAGAAAAAGCAAGGCACTCCTGAGGCGTAACCACGCTGCAGTGCGTCAGCCGCCGTTCCGGGAGCTGTGACACTGACAGCACTTGCGCAAAAGTCACCCAAGTCCCGTGGAGCTGTCCGCCGCCTTTTTTCTTCCCAGCCAGTCTCCTTTCGGCGGCGTGAGGCGCCGGCCCTGGAGTGCGCCCGCCCCGCGCCAGGTGAGCGCGTGGCCGGGCCGCCCCGCGCCAGGTGAGCGTGCACAACGCCAGGGGGCGCCAGCGCCTCCGCGGTGGGGCAGCCAGCCCGCAGGGGCGCCGGAGGTGGCACAGAGCGCCCACGTCCCGGCCGGCCCGGCAGCCGGCTTGGGGGCCGCCTTCGCCCGCGTCGGTGGACCGAGGGGCAGGTGACTCACCCGGCATTTCCTCGGTACTGGGAACACAATCCTAGGGCGTCCCTCTATGACCCGTGCCACTGCGGCTGAGACCGAGGCGTGCAGAAGATAGTTGACTTGCCAGGGTAACGCAGAAAGCGACAGAGTTCTTGTTTTCTTTCTCCCTCTTTGAGACAGGCTCCTGCTCTGAGGCCCAGGCAGTTACTGAACTCACCACGGAGCCCAAGCTGGCCTGGGCTCACGGCAGTCCTCCTCCTGCCCGAGCCTCCGAGTCACGCCAGCTTTATGTGGTGCTGGGGAATCGAACTCTGGGCCTTGTGCCTTCTAGACAAGCACTGTAGCTGCTGTGCTGCTCCTCAGACCCACAGCTCTCGTTTCTTCAGGACTTTTAGTGGCCAAATGCCTCTCGCCTCTCCTTACCGTATACTGAGTTCAAACACATCTCATTGATGCAAATCAGGATCTTTGGTCCTCTATTTAAATAAAGGGCAATCCAGCCTGGTCCTGAACTGTGTAGCCCAGGATGGCCTCGAATTCATGACAATCTTCTTGAGTTACAGACGTGTATCATGTGTTCAGTCCATGTGGTCCTGGGGAATCAAACCCACGGCCTTGTGCTCAGGCGCTTTAACTGCTGAGCAGCCAGATGCTTCCTACGTCTCTCTAGGCCTTTGAACTTCCCTGCTCCCTGGAACCTTTTAGGCACTTGGCACCTACCACCCACCTGGGACAGTGTGTGACTAGCTCCACCGCTGGAGTGTAAATCCCAGCACTTTGCATGATACTTTAACAGACACAGCAGGTGTGGGTCTCTCCGCCCAGCTCAGGGCTGCACAGCGCCAGCAGCACCAAATACCTGTGGGATGCTTGGACGAGGCCTCGATGGGGCACATTCCTGTATGTCGCAGCCACCTTGGACTGCGGGCTCCCGGAGGCAAGGATGAGGAATGTGGGTGTGTGCTGGGGGGGGGGAGGGTGCGGCTGGGAGAAAGTGAGGAGGCACAGGGCAGGGAGCGCAGCTTTCCCATGGTGAGAATAAGGCCCACATAGAGAAAGAGGGGGCGAGAGATGCCAGGATCTGAGCGAGGGCAGAAGGAAAGCGAGCCCTGAATGGGAGCCTTGTGTGTGGCCCCGCGGCGCTGACTCACCGAGACGTCGGAGAGAGAAAACATGCTAGGGATAAAGAAGGGGCCTGTGTGAGCTCTGACACCGCCCTCAAACCACCCTGCTACCCCAGATCCCTTTGGATCCGAGGCTTTCTGAGGACACCCTGTCTGTGCTGAGGCACCCACAGTCCAGGAGGGCTTTGATTTGGGAGAGGGGCCGTACGTGGGAGGGAGATGGCTTCTGAGGATGCGGAAGGCCACTCCTCAGGGGAGCCGACGCTGCAGTTGAGGAGGACCAGGAGGCATCTCTCGAGCACAACGCTGCCCCTTGCTCTCCAGGCTGGCGTGGCAAGTGACAGACCTAAAACTCTGTGGCTCTTTGGCAGCAAGGCTTGCTTTCTGAGTACGTGCTTCCCAGAGCCAGAAAGAGACACGGGCTGGGTGTGGAAACGCCACCATCTTACCCGCCCGGTCTTACCCCAGCTGTCAAACCTGTTGGGAGACATGAAGACAGGATTTCTGTGGCAACAGGCATGGCAGGAAGCCAAGGGCTAGGGAGAGGCCTGGAATCCAGGCCCCGGTGAGCAGGATCAAAGCCAGCCCGGGCAGAGGCAGAAGAGAGGAGGCCGGTGTGCCTGAGGCAGCAGCCAGGCATTGGCTTAAGGGGGAAGCAGCCACAGGAGGCTGACTTCACTGTCTGGAGTCCTCCATGAACAACTCGTGTAAGCCTTGTATTTCTCACAACAACGCAGCTGCAGCAGGACCCAGGTGCGCAGTCCTGCAATCTCCGGAGTCTTCCTCACCGGTCACCAGATAAGGTTTTGCACAGTGCTGGGGCCTGGAAGGTCTTTCTTACCGCAGCCCCAACCCTTACAGAACAGTGACTGGGTGCTTATCAGTTTCCTCCAAACAGGACTGCGCTCTTAGCGCTTTCTTGTATCTGTCTCTCATCTCATCCTCAAACCAAGAAAAGTCAGGTGAGTCATGAAGTTAGCACCGGGAGACACTGCAAAAGCCCAGGCAAATAATGCTTTGGAGGAAGGATAAGACACCTGCTGCCAGGAACCGTAACACAGGCCCGGAGCGGGAGATACAGAATCTGAGTTCTAGATCAGCCTGGGTAACTAGGCAAGAACTCACTCAAAAAGGGGGGGGGGGCACACATGTTAACCCAGCTACTTGAGAGGCTGAGGTGGGAAGATCCCAAGTTCAAGGCAGCCTAGACAATTTGGCAGAACTTGTCTCAAAAAGGAGAAAGTCTGTGGATACAGCTCAGTGGTGGAGTACCCTGCGTTTGATTCCCAGTATAAAAAGAGCCTCTTTTTATTTCATGGGTTTGTATTTTCACAGACCTCACTCTATTGTCCATGCTGGCCTCATGCTCCCTCCTCCTGCCTCGGCCAACTGAGTGCTGGGGGTACAGGTGTGGACCCCTAGGCCTGGCTCCCATCTGGCCAGCTTCAATGGTATAATTTCCCTCTGCTTTAATCCTTCCCAAAAAAGTAACTTTAAACTAATCAAGCTGCTATTTTTCTATTGTTCTGTTTCCCCACCCCTCCCTTACAAGGAAAGTAACTTTTAAATGACAGGAAAGGATTTTCTGAACAGATCACCAACTGCACAAGAAATCTCAGCAAGAATCAACAAATGGGACTACATTAAAAAGCTTTTGCACAGCAAAAGAAACAATCAGCAAGGTGAAGAGACAACCCACACAGTGGGAAAAGATATTCACTGTAACATTTCAGACAAGGGATTAATACCTAAATATACAATGAACTGAAAAACAAAACCCCCTAAAACCAATAATCCCATTAAGAAGTGGGCAGCTGAAATGAAAAGCCAACTTTTCAGAAGTATAAATGGCCAACGAGCATAGGAGAAAGTGTTCGTCATCGCTGGCCATCAGAAATGCAAATAAAAACAATGCTGAAGTTTCACCTCACCCCGGGGAGAATGGCCTACATCAAGAACTCAAAATTCAAGAACTGTTGGTGAGGGTGTGGAAAAAAAGGAACTCTACCCCACTGCTGGTGTGAACACAAGCTGGTACAACCATTATAGAAAGCAGTCTGGAGGTTCCTTAGAAAGCTGAGAATAAAAATTCCATTTGATCCAGCTACTGCTGCTCTACTGGGCATGTTCCCAAAAGAAAGTCAGCATACCAAAAAGACACATGCATACCCATGTTTATAGCAGCACGATTCCTAACAGCCCAACCCGGGAAACAAACTACCTGCCCATCCATAGAGGAATGGTTACCTATATACAGTGAAATACTATACAGCCATAAAGAAACAGACATGAAGCGTCTGAACAAAAATGGGGCCACCTGGAGTCAATAATGCTTAGTGAAATGGACCAAGCACAGAAGACTGACTATAGATGGGTGTCCCTTTTATGAAATGCACAAAAATAGTAACATAAAAAAGTCCCAGCATGACTGGCAGGGTAGAGAGCCAATGGTCAGATAGAAAAGGGGTGGATAGAGGTACTCACTGACCTTCCAACCCCATGGTTCTAATGTGTTACAGTTTGGGAATTCATGTACTTACCAAAAAAATGTTAAATTTTTATGTCATGTGAATTTATCTCTTACACACATATTTATTGATAAGGCAGCACTGAAGGTGTCACAAGAAATGGACATAGCTGGTGTTGAAATCGTTAACTGGATAAAATGCTAGAAACTTAAGACACGTAAACAGCCACAGTGTTTGAATTTACTTTGCATATCAAAGGATTTTCAAGTGCTTCTGAGTGGCTACAACTTGGCACTGCAAACAAGCACAACAGCCATGGCATTAGTCTAGGAAACATGGGACACGTGAGTCATCTGTGCGAGGGCGGAACAAGATCAGGCATTTAAACTGGAATACATGAGTCATGAATGACTTCAGTTCTCTCTGGTTTCTATGAAGCCACCAACGAAATTCTGCATTTAGGAATATCTGTTTTTCTGGGAATAAGGTCAAGAGCTCTTCTAAGATTTTCAAAAGGTCAAGAATTCCTGTGACCATTAACCCAGGCACTTTGACTAAGACCTGTCCAGGGGATCAGTAAAACATACTTCTAGGTGTTTCTGGTAGATCAAGGAAGTGTGATCTTGGGTTCTGTATCTGGTCCCTCACTCCTTCCTTTCTGACATTGTTCTTTCTTAATAAGACGATGTCCCCATTCCTTATGGGGTCCAATCCGGACAGGTCTGCTGCGTCATGAACTGCCCTTCGCTGCCACCCACACCTTTCCCAACAATACACACCAGCTGCGCAACATTCTTCACGTTGTACAAATAAGACTATTTCCCCTGGTCAGTATCATTTATTTTAATGTAATCTGCTATAAAAATGAAGATTTCTGCATGGTACATTTGGCTTTACAAATGTTAATGACTAATTCTTGTGTTATATGTTGAACATCATTAAAATCTGACCAGTTAACAGCTTTTCAACATGGGTTAATACCAAAATTGTGGAACTTTACTTAGCACACACACATACACACAATCTATAGCAAACTTAAATACTAGCCTATAATACCTAACTGAATTATTGTATCCCTTGCAGGATTGTGCTTATTTATTTATTTCAGAAGATAGGCAACTAGCAAAAATACACATTTCTTTTGCATATCCCACCCCGTATTACACTGTAAAAGAAATACGTTATTCAGTGCACTTCCTAAGAAATAAAACTTCCTTAGAGTATCTCTCTCTCTATATATAGATATCTATATCTCAAAAAAGGAAGAGCACAATGCAATTTTTAAGATTACCATTTAAAAGCAAGAGAGGTAATTATACTCTAGCACTGTAGCCTCCTTCCTGTTTAGAAGGTTCAGAAATTTTCTCAACATTGTTCATTTTGGCTATGCAATGGGAATAAAGTTCAATGTATTATTGCTTTGGACAGTTTAAGAAACCGCTTACATCCGTTTGGTAGACACCCTAGGAGATCAGTAGCATTTTTGGTTTTGATGTATTTGCCTTAGTCATACATAAGCTGAAATACTCAGTAGCTTCTCCTGTGAGTTCCACATCCATTTCCATAACCTGTCTTTCCTCCAGCAACTCATACTGGATTAAGAGGAAACACAATTATCGCAGGTCTGGGGCACTGGCAGAGACAATGGGTAGGAGAATATATATACCAAGACCCTCTGGCCTGTCTCTTCCTATGGATATAAAATTATATAACCACCCTGGTCTGAGCTGGCTATTGTAGAGCCGTTTGGAAGATAGGCGACAGTCATATTGTATGGGCGTGGTCGTGTACACCAATCTATAAAGTTAGAAACTCTGGAGGTTACTGTCTATATAAACTCACTATGATTGAAATGACAGACTTTCTAGAATGAAAGGCATTGCAACTTGGCAGATTGCAAGCTAAATAAACCCTGCCAAACTGTTTAACCAGCGGTGTTTAAAATTTTTAAAAACTTAAGTTCTTGATATTTAAAATGTTTCTCATGAAAATTTGGACATCATAAGAACTTGAAGAGCTGGCAACCCTGTTCTAGCATTCTTGCACAGCAGAAGGAAGCGGTTACACGGGGCAGGACGCTTCAGGTGGCTACAGCTTTTCCCTCCATGCTACCTGACACTACTCATTTACATGACCAGCTGACTTGTGTGACACTGGGGTTAGTTTACTTGTGCCTTTCAGTGATGCTAAGATTTAGGCTTCATGTGGAATTTCCCTACTTCCCTGCGAAGGTCAGTCCTCTTTTATTGACTGGGTTCCAGCCACATCTGGTTGCTTTGGTAGGTAATCTTAACATGCAATTCTACTTGTCCTTTATGCTATCTTGCAAACTCCAAAGATATAACCACACCAGTATTTATGTGTTTAAGTGTGTATATGTTAAACATGTAAAGGGTATGTATCTATCTATCTATATATATAATATACATAGCATATATATATATTATATATATATATATACACACACACACACTTCCGTTTAGTCACAAATTAATTTGGTTCCACAGATACAGATAAGTGCTGGCAGGTTGGAGAATAAATTTAAGTTTGGTACAACATGTATAATTCTGACATATTACAAAGAGTGAATTTTAAGTTATTGCTTTCTGATTACAGAAGATTTCATTCTGTTGTACAAACGTTTATACAGAATGAGTAGCCATTTCCTATTCAAGTAACAGCAATCAGAATCAGAAGTTCCTTTCATAACAGTAGATGAAGACATTTTTAAATGAAGATGTGATTTCGTTCCATTATGGAATTTATGCAAGAAACTGGGTGTGATTTATTTTTTTCCCAAAGCACAAGAAAATTAGCACCCCAACTGCTAGTGCTCAGGAGGGTTTTCTCAAGGGCTCTATAAAGCTCAGCTTCACAGAGGTCATACCCACCCTAAGAAGGATGCCCATTCTACTTTGCAGCCTTGTTTCAGAACACAAAGCTTGTATTAAAAACAGTAAAAATTAAAAGCAGTGTTGGTTTTTAACATTCAGAATTCACACAGGATCTTGTTTTCTGCAATTAAATGATCTACTTTGTGTTTCTGCTGCAGAATCACATTCACATGGCGGTCTTATTTCAGGCACTTTTAAAAAACATGTTCATCTGGGATAAAGAGCTGCATGAATTACTTCTGCATAATTCAAAATGAGCATTGAGTACGTCTAGTTCCAAAATAGGCAGCAGACCACCACCTGGTACTTAGTTCGTTTTCTCTGTCACCCAGGACGGTGATGGCTGAGCTTGAGATGTCTCGGAGGTGCCCTTCCAGCTTCAGTACGAAGATGTGAACCAGAAAAATCCAAACTACTCAGTTTCTACTTAAAAAAATACAAAAAGGTAAAATACACTAAATACACGTGGTTTCAGCTACTATCAAAATAAATAACAGTCTGACTCAATGGTTTCACTCTGAGCTCTTGGACGGAGTATGAGGGAATGTCAAATGTGAAGGTTCATCCCTAGGGACTAGCTGCTGGTAGGCAAAAGCAGGTCAGCATCCTTGCCATTGGCCACCACAGCACTGGAAGAACAGGTGCTGGCAAGGTCTTCTGCGGTGGTCAACGAGGATGGCTGGCCATGAGTCTTCGTCAGCGGAGCGGCAGTAGATGGAGAAGGAGTGAGGCCAGGTTTTTTGGGTGGGATAGGTGGAGGGTTTCCTCTCTCAGCTCTGGGGATGGTAGGGGACTTGATTCCTGGAGATAGGGGACTAAGAGGGCTGGACACTTTCCCTGGAGTAGGTGAATGGCTGGTGTCACCTCTTGAGTTGGCAGTGTTGGCCAGATTGCGATAGTCTGTGCCAAAGGGAGAGCTGTTGGGAGAGACAGGCTTGATTGGCCCTTGGCCAGTAAATCTGGAGAGCACCTGAGTGACTGTGTTTCGGGCCAGCTGCTTGGCGGCAGAGTTGTCTAAGAGGGTAGGGGACAGGTCCCTGGAAGGAGGGCTCTGTAGCCCACTGGGTTGCTGTTCCTGATCTGCTTGGGACTGAAATTTGTGCCGAGCTGCATGGAACCGCTGGTTGATCCCTACCTGGTAGGATGACTGGTAGCCGGGGCTACTGGCTGCTGACCCCAGTAAGCGCTTAGTCAGTACCGGTGAAGAGCAAGGAGAGGATGTCAGAGAGGAGGAGGCAGTGCTGCTGGGGGACAGGGAGCTCCCACTGCAAGGGAGACGACTGGGCCCTGGGACTGGAGTCTCAGTACCTGCTGGACATCCACCATTCTCCACTGGTTTCTCTTGGCCCAGTGCCACAGATCTCTCTCGTGGAGGCACCTGATTCTCTACACTGCCGCATGCAATCAGCTCCCTGGTAGTCTGTATCTCTGGGTCACAATGGCCGTTGGTTTTTGCGTAGGAGCAAGTAGGAGAGGTGGGAACAGGCAGCCCCGTGTTTGTCATCTTGGCTACGTTGCTTTCGTGGATTCTTTCTGCCTGAATACTCTCTGTTTGGCAAAATACAGACACGAGCACAGGAGGCTCAGTCGCCGTGCCTCTGCACACGGTGACTGGCTTCCTCAGCGGCTCGCGGGTGCTGCTCTGCTGGTGGGAAGCCTCTAGGTCCTTCACTATCTTCTTCAAACTTTCCATCTCTTCCTTCAGGGTTTTGGTCCGGTTCTCCTCTCGGTTCAGCTTTGCTCTCAGCTGCTCCCTTTCAATGTCGAACTCGGACAGCTGCTTCTCCACCTGGGCCTCCGTCTGCAGGCCCCGCTTCCTCTCAGCGGCCAGCTCCTCCTCCAGCTTGCTCACACGGCTCTTCTCCTTCTCTAACTTCAGGCTCAGCTCTCCTGCCTTCTGCCCTTCCTCGGCTGCCCTGCTGGTGGCTTTCTTGCACTCGAGCACCAACATGGACGAGAGCTGCTTGTGGCGGGAGCGCTCTTCTTCCAGCTGACCGGACAGCTTCTTTTGCTCTTTTTCAAACTTTTTCACTTGAGACTTTTCAAACTCCAACTAGAAAAGAAAATGCCACCACACTTCTTAATTACAGGAACGAAACAAAGATACTGAAAAAACAGGATCGGATTGAGTGTCCTGGCTGTTTGCTGATGTGTGGGTTTACTACGCATGCTATGGCGCTTACCTTAGTCTTAAGAGTCTTCTTTTATGTATTCTTATATATATTTTTGTGGTGCTGGGTATTAAGCCCAGAGCCTTGCATAGCCTAGGTAAACACTCTTATCACTGATCTATAGCCCAGTTTTCTCTCTCTTTTTCTTTTTTTGGTGGTACTAGGGGATCTAATCCAGAGTTTTTATAAACAGCTACATCCTCTGCCCACTTTTAATTTTGGTTTTGAGACAACCTCTTGCTAAATTGCCCAGGCTGGACTTGTATTTAGGCTCAGCCTGTCTTAAGGGTCTCACAATGCTGGGGTTACAGGCTTCCACCTGGCCTGATTTCAACCTTATATAAACACTGTACACGCTATACTTTATTCTTTCTTTGATGATTTAGGAAGCAATTTTAATTCTTAGCTGTCTTGGGTTATTAGTGAGAACACAATGTATATTGTTAGACATGTGGAAGGCACACAAACCTATCAAAACAACAGAATACTAAGAAGTCAATTTTTATGGTGAATGCTGCGCAAACAAAACTTTTAAGTTTCAGTAATAATCCTGTAAGGTCTTAAAATAAATCAATATAAGTTTATAAATATATAAAAGTACAATATAAATTACACTTTCTTTTTTCGTGCGAGGGATCTAGCCCAGGGCCTAAACAATCAGCTCTACTCACAACTGTCCCCTCTTCTTTTTGGTGGAGGCTGGGCTTGAATTTGCCATTCTCCTGCCTCGGCCTTTCAGAGTACGGAGATACAGGCCTTCGGCTGGACTTGGCTTCAATTATACTCTTTACACAAATGTAACTTTAGCTTTCAAACTCTTTTTTTTTTTTTTTGAGGGTCTTTCTTGTAGCTCAGGCTGGTCCTGTACTCACTGTGGTAGCCTAGGCTGGCCTTGGAGTCAGGACAATCCACCTGCCTCAGCCTCCTCCCTAGTGCTGACATTACAGGTATGTGCCACCATGCCCAGCTTTATGTGGTGCTGTGGAACTGAACTCAGGGCCTAGTGCTTTAACCGCTGTGCCATTCCTCCAGCCCCTCAAACCCTGTTTATAGCACACAGACTGACTGGTAGGAAAGAGTTGAAGGGACCCTTTCAATTTTTTTTTTTCAAATTCTGACAGCCATTAATAGATGGGAAAACAATTTAGACAGCTATGACTAGAATTAAGAAAGAAAAGAGAAAACAATGTGTGCTGTAGCGGGGGCTAGCGGTTCTGTTTTATTTCCTGGGATTCTGGTTTCAGACGTGTACATGTGTATGTATACTAGTGGGCTGTGATGTGCAATGTATTTCTTAATAGAAGTCTTAACGTCAAAAAAAAGTCTGTAAGCTTCAGCTGTAAGTTATAGTGTTCCCCAAAGTGTGTTGTTCTATGGAATGAAGTCCCATATTGAGTGATCCGTGTTAAAATATTATGAAAACACAGCTTTGCCAAATATGGAATAGTCTGTATTGTCCTTGAAGGCTTGCAATTCTGCATACTGAAGTTTCTAACAAATTTAAACTTAGAAATTACTTAACTTCGTTTAATCTAGCAGTTCCCACACCTATCTGATCACAAAGTCCATTTGTGGGCAGCTCCAACTTACACCCTGTAGGACAACCCTCAAGAGATGCTAGTGTCGGCAAAGGCGACAGTGACTCCCTTACTTACCTGTTGAGTCAGCCTCTCTCTCTCCTTCTCCAGCATGTAGGTGACATCATCGCCTTCAGCTGTGTCCTGTGCATGCCTCTGCCGTTCTTCCTCAAGGTCTAGGATCACCTGTGAACAATTTTTAACAATTCATTTCCAAATACTCAGGATCACACTTATGATACTACATATGTAAGTAAATACTCAAGATGGTTTCCAGAGATTAAATGAATGAATGGATAAAATCCAGCCTGGAAAATCAAGGAGAACACTACTGAGTAAGATAAAAAAACGTACGCTAGGTGCTGGAAATCAAGACACTTACTTGCAGTGAGTACAGAATGGTACGTACACAGAGGGAAGAGAGTAATCTGCTGTAGGGGTTGAGGAGGTTTCGGAGGATTAGTAGGAAATCTGAGAACTGCAGGTTTGGTGTGACTTGTGGCCAGATGTGGGTGAGAGCAAGACAGGACCACAGAAAGCTGAACGCTCGGATTTGTTCAATGAGGTGCCAAAAAAAGCCTAGACTTAAACATTTTAAATGGGCAACATCCTAACTATGACTTGTTTAATAAATAATATACATTTTAAAAGTTGGATAAATAGATTTTCTTGATTTCATTCTGCATGTAAAAGACAGGATGTTATTCTACTTATCCTGACACAAAAGGATTAAGCCCAATTTTAAAGAGAATACAAATTAAAAGGGGCATTTTCCATATAATCCTGCCAATATTCTCAATGATAAAAGGTTAGTCAGTAGTGTCTGCGCATGCTTTGGATGTACATTGGCCCAGACCTCCAGGATGAGCACTGTTATTCCAGTGTTCATGTCTCATGTTTTCTCCTCATAAAAATTCTATATAAGATGAGAAAAATTTTCTTGGGTGTGAAACTTCCCTGTAAAAATAAAAACGAAGACACTGTGGTATATTTCCTCCTGGTTATAAAAAAAGGTGAAAACTTAATTTAATTGTATGGCTTTGGCTAATGGTAGTAAAATCTTCTCTCCATTTTGAGAGCCCTTAAAATGATACAAATAGAATGAAGGCTAAGATCCCTCAGAGAGAGACACTAGCAGATAAAATTTTTTAAGAGTCACCATATAATTTACTATTCAAATATTTCTGAGAGGTGAAGGGATTATTAATAACTATGCCAAGGTGACAGACACATCTGGAACTATGGGCGCTCTTTAAGCTTGTAGCTGTTATTTCTTAAGAATAGATACTTGGTTTTCAAAATTTAATACTCAAAATATTTTACATTTAAATGTGGTAAAGGAGTCTGGATTATTTTTAACTTCTTTCTCTCCCTTGTCACCTAGATCTCCAATGTCCCAATACTACACTTTCCATGGGCATGTCATCTAGCCATCCCCTTTGGCACAACTCAGTTACCTCATGTACAAAGTGGAAATAAGGCCTGTCAAGCCTTCAAGGATGTGGTAGTTTTTCTTAAGAGGATTATGTAAAAGCCCCCTAAATTTAGACAACTTATTCTAACCCACTGACATCTTTTAAGATGGGGCATAAATGTTTCCAGTTTACTTCATTCTAGAGCAGTGGCTGAACTTTCCTGAATCTTGGACCACTTTGAAACTTGGTTAAGCCTATTTAAAAAAATATAGAGTATCACAAAAATGTATAAACCTTTGGCATTTGTGTACTCTCCTGGGGACTGTGGAACACATGAGGCCCATTCATGGCTAAAAGCCTTTCATTTGGACTATGAAAGAAAAGATCACAGGCAAGACTCAGAGCACAGGCAATATACCTGATGAGCTTTGAGCAGGTGGCTGTAGTACAATTAATCATAAAGGTAATCTAAAATCTACCAAATTCTGCCACTGCTGATGTGTTCTGGATTAAAATGTTTACTATGAAATGCACTGATACCCCCCTGCCTATTGCTGGTATAAATTAAAACTTAATGTTTTTTTTAAAAAATGCAGTTTCTAGTATCTTTTACAGGTCAAGTCTGAGCAGTAAATGATGGGCTGGGCAATCAATTCACAAGCAGTAGAATTCCTATCAGATGAGATCCCGGAAAGCACAGAGTTGTCTTCCCAACTTAGGAGCGGTTACACATGGGACCGAACACCCTCCCACCCGCCCGCACTCCTAACAGGGCAGAAGAGCTGTCACATAAACAACCCCAGGGAATGTTCACGGCTTCATGAGCAATAAAAAACAATGAAACTCCAAACTAGGAACAAATAAAAATAATCTACTGGCTTGTGTATTTATGATCAGGTAAATTCTCTCTCTCTGGGCTACAGCATTCCCTAAATACCTGTTAATCTTTCTGTTTATCACTTAAGTAAGCAAACGGAGAGCACGCTGTTCAGCTAGAAGCGTGCTTAAATCCTAGTCTGTTGCCAAAGTTTGGATGATCATAGCTGAAGAAACATACCAAGAGTTCTGAAGTGACGTATTAAGGAAGAATGTCATCTTTAAGTAATATGCCTTGCACATTCTCCAAACTTAACATGTGGAATAATCTCTGTTTTCTTTTGTACCCCAGGGGCCCTAAGGTAAGCTGAAGAGCATTCCCATACCCATGGAACTAAACTGCCGTGGAAACAGGCATCACTCACAGTCCTCCCACGAATACACGCAGCACACAGTGCCAGGCCTGACCTACCTTCCGGTGCCTGCTCTCAGCAGCCGCCAGCTGGGACAACATGCGCTCCTGCATGTTCTTACACTGCTTCATCACCACCTTAAGAATAGAGAGGGGGTTTGTGCACACTGGCTGCTTTTCGCCATCGTTTTTCTCCCTTAGTGTTTCAAAATCTCTCTGTAGAGCCATTAAAGGATCACTGATGTTGTATTTTCCATAGCGTTCTTCAATGAAAGTATCTCTGTGTTGGGCCTGAGAAAGAAAGGAAAAAAAAATAAATAAACATTTTGCTTTAAAAAAAACTACTGAGGAGGAGAATTTGCTACCTAGTAGTTATGTACTAGTAGTTACATATTAAAGGCAGTAGTGTTAGAGTAAATATAATCTGCTGGCTAAAAATCAGATTACAGACGCAAATAAGAAAGTTAGCATGATATAATATTACCAAGTACATACATTTACACAGAACTAGGTATTAGATACTGTTTAAAACATGAATTTTTATAATCTTGTAGCACTAATTATCTCTATTCTGCAGATAAGAAAACTACCACAGGCAGGCTAAGCTGTTCTGGGTTAGTTATGTGACACAATGTCAGAATTGGTACTTAAGCCCAGGCAGCCTGGCTCCAATGGCTGTGTCGTTAACCGCAATGTTCACTGCCCCTGCTTTTATGTCTGTTCATGTTACTAGCAGGCATACCTTGTCGTTACTTTCTGTGTTATGGCATTTGCATTTCTAAAATGTTAAGCATGACGATTTTGTGAGTTTAAGGACCAGGAAGAGGCTGGAGAGAGATTCCTAGGTTTCCCTCTTTTCTTTGCTAGAAAAAGCTTGAAGAATGATATGAACACCGTATGTCACATGCAGATGAACAGACTGACATTTATTACTGAATACACAGGCACTGAAGAATTGGAGATATTTTACAACCAAAAAAAATGAAGTGTTAACATAAGGTTGAGAAGGTTAAAAATCATAGCAAAGTACTATGTAATTTAAGCTTTTAAGCAAGATCTAGTAATGAAAACTACTATTAATTACCCATTTTAAAAACTGATTTCACTGGTGGCCAGGTTTTCTAAGCACTGCCATCCACAAATAGGCGCCTATTAAAAGCTGAGCATGAGAAAGGTGTGCATGTATGTTGGGAGATGATGATTAAAAATTCAATGGCTACTTTTTAATTTAAAATAACCCCGCAGAAAATAAACATGGGGTTTAATACAGAAATATGCTTCAGTGCTGAGAATCTGATGCATTCATTAACTGCCCAAGTTTATGCCTCAGGAATCACTGAGTCTTCTGTACAGATTAGAAAATTGCATTGGTATCAGTAATTATGCAAAACAAAGTTAGAGCCCTGGGTTTTACTTCTGGCTTGGCTATAATCATCTTAAGTTAAAACATTACTGGACTATTTGGATGATATTTGTATACTAGAAATATAGAAAAAAATGTTTGGTTTTTAAAATTTTTATTTTCTTTTGTTTTGTTCTGTGGTGCCAGGACCAAACTCAGGGCTTTGGGCATGGTAGGCAAGTGTTCCACCATTGCACTACAGCCCCAGTGCCTTTCTTCCAAGTTACTTATAAACCATCTTTCAACCTAACTACGTAGTATGTCTGTGTTTTTGTGAGAGGGAGAAGGAGAGGGAGGGAGAGGAGAGAGACAGAAAATGAGAATGAGAATTAAAGTGGTCAAAGGGCTGGACGTGTTCAAGACAGAATTCTTTCTTCCCCCAGATATCAAGTAAAAAAAAAAAATTCTCCTTAAAATTTCAAAATAACCTCTTGTCTATTTAGGAAGAAGGAAAAAAAGACCAATTCCTCAGCTAGCCACTTTTATTATTAGTTTATATCACTGTGAAAGCAAAACTAAAAAGATAGTTACATTTTTTAAAGCAATCATGTCAAAGGTTTTCTCTTCACCAAGAACACCTGTTTCTTTAAATTCAGGTAATAATAACCTAGAATTCAATGAAATAGCCGATTGTAGCTATTACTATCCCAAAGCAAATCCATATTTAGAAAATTACCTTGACAAATGAAGCAAGAGAGAAAGTCTCTTAAAGCACGTGAAATACTTTTTTAATGATTGCATTTCTTATTCATTTTAACTGTTTCTGTACGGTTAGTATTGGTAAAGGAATGATTACTGGTACAGAAGTTGATTTATTAAGGCAGAAAGAAACAGAAAAAATAAACCTCATTTTAAAAAATTGACCTTTTCCTTTCCAGAACCCCCTGGAGAAAGTGGGATGGGAGAACAGGAGCTGGGACTACAATTCAGGACCTTGACATTGGATCTGCTGCAGAAGCTGTCTATTAAGTTTGAGTATATAGTTAACTAAGCCTAAAAACATGACTTTAAAAAACCCACACTATGATTATCCTGTATAATTAATAAGCATCGGAGTTACAAGTAATAGATACAGAGCTTCTTCGGTAAGGTCTCAGACTGAGAACAGCTGTTAGGCTGTCTGTTTTGAAGTAATTCTATAGTCACTTGCACAGTAATTATGAATTCTACAAAATGGATGGCTTCAATTATAAATGAAAAGGATTTGTGCAGTAATTTTTAAAAGGTTTCCTGTCCCACAGCAATTCTTTTATGTACGTTCTAATATGGAGCCAAATATAGGAAAGGTGAATTTGAAGTGTGTTTTTTATAGCAAAGACGATGGAATGTTATTTTTCAACCTACCTAATGACTCAATCAGGTGAAATGTGTAGATTACAGGTTTAACAAATTTGGTAATGCATACAGTGACAACCAAAACCAGACGTTAAAATTTAGAGACAGAAAACAGCTTTAACAGCGGTGTGAATTGGTTATTTATTACTGCATGATGAGTCACTCCAAAATTTAAGAGCTAAAATATTTGAAAACATTTTTATCTCATATGGTTTCCGGTAGTGAGGCAGGTGGTGCTGGCTCAGGGACTCACGAGACTGAAGTCCTGTGAAGCCACGGCCGGAGCTGGGGATCCATTTCCAAGCTTACACACGGGGCTGCTGGCATCAGCCTTGATCCCTTTCAAGTGCCAGCTTCCCAAGAGCAAATAACCCCAGAGACAGAGGGGGACAGCAAGCAAGCAAGCGATAAGGATTGGTATCTCAGTGACTTTTATAACACAACCACGAACATAACATACCCTATGGATGTGTTCTATTGAGACACAGAGCAACCCAGCAACGTGGGAACGCAATACACAGGGTGTGAACATTAAAAGGTAGGCATCATTACGGGCTAGCTACAGCCTGGCTACTACGTAGCAAATGAGTGGTTACAGTGCCACTAACATTCATAAATGATTAGATGTGTTACCAGCAGCACTTATTTATCAGTTTAAAATTTAAAGACCTATGTTCAAAACTGTCAAGGCAGAGTTTTAATACTTTAATGATATTTCAAGCTGTCTTTAAAGAAATGTTATACAATCGTGAGTTGGGGGGATTAGTAATATAGTTAAAATTGATAAATTTCTTGCAATTTCACCATTTATGCTTCAATAGTAATGTACATTTTAACTGGGCAAAAATTCTTATATTGTTAGAAAACACAAGGGTCTTTAAGTTTAGAGAACAGGAAAATTAGCTGGCTAGCCAGATTCACCGATAGAGGGTATTGTCACAGCAGACAAAACACTCGTCATCTATTATTTGTTTTCACTGTCTCAGGCTGTATGAAACATATCGCCACTAAGAAGCTTAAAGTAAACCACATGATATCCTTGGAATCTGCCATACTGGCTTTCCAAAGTTTCAGCTGGGTTATTCTAATTTACAAAAGAAAAGTTACCTCTTCCCTCTTTCCCAGTGTAATGTATGCATGGTCCATGCAATTGTTTATTCCAATTTTAAAGTAAGAAACCAATTTCTCTGTTTCTTCAATCATCACCCACATGAAAAGTGTTTCCTAATCTAAATATGAAGAATGAAGGCCCACTTTATTGGGGGTTTATATTAAGGTACAAGGTTTTGCTCCCAAGACTCAGGCAGTTCCAGCACTGGGTTAGAATGCATCTTTGCCACTTATGAGGCAATCCTGAAGTGACAGCTCTCAAAGGGATCACTATTAACACTGTGGGCCTTTAAAAAGATTGTAAGGTATCAGGCATGATGATGCACTCCTGAATCTCAGCGACTCAGGAGGCTGAGGAAAGAAAATTACAATTTTGAGGCCAGTCTGGGCGCTCTTAGAGGTACAGCGCGCTTGTCTGGCATGTCTGAGGCTCTGAGTTCAACCCCCAGTACCGAGGGGAAAAAAAAAAATCTGGATGCTTCTACGACAAGGACTAGAAAGATAAAGGGACACGATTCCAAGATTTTTTTTTTTTAACCAGTATTTTGCCAACACCATGTTAGAAGGGATCAATGCTGGGTCTGGTGTCACAGGCCTGTAAACCCAGCATTTTGGGAGGCTGAGGCCGGAGAATCTCAAGTTCAAGCCCAGCATGGGCAATTTAGCAACTTAGTGAGACCCTGTCTCAAATAAACAATAAAGAGACTGGGAATGTAGAGGATGTAGTTCAGAGCAAAAACCCTGTGTTCGATCCCCCATACTGCAAACAAAAACAAAACAAAACAAGTAACAGTGTGGGAGGAGTAGGACAGTGGTTGGAGCGCTTGCCTAACTAGTACAAGGCCCCGAGTTCAATTCCCTAGCACAATATAATAGCTAGGTGTGGTGTTGCACGTCCGTAATTCCAACACAAGGGAGGCTGAGGCAGGATTGCTGGGTTCCAGCCCAGCCTGGACTACACAGTGAGTTTAGGACCAGCATGGCCTATACAGTGAGACCCCAGCTCAAAAACAAAAACAAAACAAGAAAAAAAAAAAGCTGGGTGTGGTGGAGCACAGCTGTAAATCTTTGCATTCTGGGAGGAGGTGCATGAGCATTTCAAGTTTAAGCTTATCTGGGCAACTTGGGCACTTAGCAAGACCAGAATCTCAAAATAAAAAGGGTCTGGGATTGTAACTCAGCGCAAAGACTCCGGGTTCAATCCATAGAAGAGGGAGTAAGACGGGGAGAAATGATCACTTTTCCATAAAAGCTGACTCTGGCAT
This sequence comes from Ctenodactylus gundi, assembly GCA_004027205.1. Lineage (NCBI taxonomy): Eukaryota > Metazoa > Chordata > Mammalia > Rodentia > Ctenodactylidae > Ctenodactylus > Ctenodactylus gundi. The sequence goes on from PVKB01001989.1 coordinate 63,115, forward strand.
CAAATAACAGATAAGGATCAAATACACTGTGGTGACTTTGATAAACTAATAAAGCTAACTGAACAAGTGGAAATAAAGCAACTAAACTAGATAAAGATATTAACAATATTATATGAACATTTTCGTTCTTAAGTTTCTTTTTACTTCTTGAATGAGAACTCAATTTTAATGTTTAATACTACCGATAACACAGATTTAGCCTCATCTGAATTTAATTTTTGGAAAATTGTACATTTTTTCTTTTGGTTTTTGCAATATTGAAGATTACATCCAGACCTTTGAGTAAGCACTCTATTAATGAGCTATTCATTCCCCTCTTTATTTCATTTGAGACAGGATCTTGTTAAATTGTCCAGGTTGACCTCAGCCTACCAGAGTGCTGGGATTAAAGACAAGTGCAATTATACTTTTTAAAATACTTTCTTTTTTAGAGCAAGTTTAGGTTCATAGGAAAACTAGGCAAAAGATACATATTATCTGTCACGCATAGCCATTATTATCAGCATCTCTCACAACAATGGTACATTTGCTCCAATTTAAGTAAATTTCTGGGCTGGAGGAATAGCGCAGTGGTTAAAGCAGACACCTTGCAAGGCCCTGAGTTTGATTCCCAGCACCACATAAAGCCCGGCGGGCATGGTGACACACGCCTGTGATTCCAGCACTACTCGGGAGGCTGAGGCAGGAGAACTGCTATGTGTTCAAGGCCAGGCTGTGCTATATATAGTGTGTTTTTTTGGTGGGGTGGTGGGGATAGGAACTCGCTTTGTAGTCCAGGCTGGTCCTGAACTCACTATGGAGCCCAGGCTAGCCTTGGACCTGTGGCAATCCTCCTGCCTCAGATTTCTGAGTGCGGGAATTACAGGTGTACACCACCACACCCAGTTTATGTGGTGCTGGGGGATCAACTAGGGGCCTTGCGCTTGCTAGGCCAAGTACTTCAACCGCTGTGTCATTCCTCCAGCCCCAAAGTATAATTCATAGTGACCCTATTTTATTTCATTTTTCTCTTTCACTCTCTCTAGATATATACCTTAAAATATAATGAAAGTTGGGCATGGTGACACATGCTTATAATCCTAGCTACTGGGCAATTTGGGGCAAAGGTTTTACAAGTTCAAGCCCTGCCCTCAAAATAAAAAACAAGTTAAAAATATATACATACAATTGTAGCTTATATATGTATTGATACCTACCTCATAATGCAGTCCAAAAATGGAGACAGACCACAGAACTAAGGATAAAATCTAAAATGGTCCAAAAGCACATAAAAACTGCTCAATTCAGGGAGTAGCAAAGAAAAATCAAACAAGATATCACTATAAGGCCACAATAATCGCTGGCATCACCTACAAACAACATAAAATGCTACAGGGCTGAGGACCAAATAAATACATTGCTAATGAGAGTATGAAGTGGTGTGATTACTCTGGAAATTGACCTGGAATTTCTCATAGAGAAATTGTTAGCCCTAATTTCACTTTTAAGTATGAATCCAAAAGACGTATTAGTCTACAAAAAGATTGTTCAGTAATGCCCATAGTAGTTTTATTCATTAGAGCCCTAGACTAGAAATAAATTATCAGTCAACAGAATAAATAGAATGCGGTACATTTCATACAGTGGTATACAGCACAGCAGGAAAGAGGATCAAACTGCTGATACGTTCGACACTGCTGAGTCTGAACATCCTCACGCTGACAGAACGGCACACGCCAGATGTAACGGGCCACATTCCCTGTGACTTTAGATAAAACTGTGAAGCAGACAGAACTAAACTATGGGAAAAAAGCTACAGTAGTGGCTGCCTCTAGGAACGGGACAACAGAACATCTGCCACCTGTGTGTTTCATCAAATTATAGCTCCAGTTAAAAATATCAGAATGAAAACTAACTTACATGCAGTCTATATATATGCTATTGTGAAAGAGATGGGAAGGTTAATCTGAATTATAGAAACTGCAGAAAGAGCAGGGGCCCAAATACTCAGGGCTTTTATTAGCTGCCAAGCGGCATCTCTAGGTTTTACACGTTCAATTTAACCCTAACAATATTCCTCTCAAATCCAGACAACTACACACCACTATCATCCCCACTTTCGTTTTTTTCCTTTTTCGTTTTTGTTTTCTTGAGTGGTACTGGGTATAATCCAGGGCCTTCACATTGAGTTACATCTCCATCCTTTTTTTTATTTTTATTTTTTTGTAATTTGGGGACAAGGTCTCACTAAATTGCTAAATTGCTGGAATTGGGCATGAACTCGCTATCCACTTCAGCTTTCCAAAGTGCTGGGATTAAAAAGGTAAATCCCAACACGCCTGCTGGGGTCTTCAGGGACCAAGAGCCTTAGCATTGCTGACCTTGGCCGAGTTCCTTCCTTCCCACAAAGAAATGTTACTATTTGGAAATTAAGCCAGGTGTTGTTTTGCAACTGCCGGTTTAGTTAATTAAGAGACTGAAAAACAACTGGGGTATTCCATCCTCCTTCCTCTACTCATTTCCTCCCCCTGGGGGACCCCCATGCTGGCTGAGGCCTTGCTGGTTGGCCGAAGATAACTACCTCAGTCTATTTAAATTTAAGCCCCTGTACTCCCTAAACAAACGAGACGGCATTCACTGAAATGACTACCAGAGTGTGTTACTCTGTTGTCCAACCGCACCTCGGCTGTTCTGGGGATCCCCCTGGGATGCAGACCCCTACAACACCCAACTCAGCTCTTATTTGAGACACGCCATCCCTAAATTGCCCAAAAAGCTTCAAACTTGGGATCCTGCAGCCTCAGCCTCATGAGAAACTAGGATTACAAGTGTATGCCCCTGCACCTGGAATCTCCATTTTACAGGAAAAAAAACTAAACAGTAATATGTGACTTTCTTAAGGTCTCTAAGCTAACTAAACAAAGGAAAAGAAAAATATATGGTATAAAATATCAAATACATTAAAAGAACAAGTGATACATTAGCAGATAGTTCTCAGAACTTTGCAGGAATGAATTTCAACTCAAGTCTTGATCAGCAGTTTAAAAGAATGAGCCAAAAGAAATGATGGGGGCATCTCAGCAGCAGAACATGAGCCTCAGCACGTGTGAGCTGTGGGCTTGGTCCCGGCACCTCAGAAACAGGCAAGAGGCAAACGAGCAAACAAAAAATACCCCCAAAAAACAGAACAGAACACAAAGCTAGAAAACACTGCACTGCACTGAACATTATAAGGTGACCAGTGTTTGGAGGAGAGTTTTTCTATTTCAGAGTAAACTACAGCGACGTGCAGTGTGTGCACTGGTGTGTACCCTGTGTCACAATGCAAAGTCTACTTTTTACTATGGTTACTGTCAAAAAAGTTTCAAAAACAGTAAAATAGAGTGAAGAACCCAAGAAGTCTGACATCTAAATCTGTTACTTTCTACAATTTAAACATGTATATTTTTTGGAGACAGGATCTCACTATGTAGCCCAGGCTGGCCTTGGATGCATAGCAATCCTCTTGCCTCAGCCTCCCGAGTGCTGGGATTACACATGTGAGCTACCACATCCAGTTTATGTGATGCTGGGGAATTGAACTCCGAGCCTTGCTAACAATTTAAACTATTATGTAAATTCTAACAGAAGCGATAAGAAATTAGTATTATTGTTTTATTTTTAAACCACCGAATACTATAAAAGTCTACAAACAGAAAGAGGTTCAACCTAGTATTAAACGTACAGAATGATCTGGGTGTGGTAACACACACCTGAAATCCCAACTACTAGGGAGGCTAAAGAAGGAGAAGTATAAACTCAAAGCTGGACTGGACCAGGGAGCCAGATCTTTCAAAATTTAAGAGGGGGGGCAAAGACAGACCATAGCTAAGCAGGAGAGCTCTTGCTGAGCATGTATAAGGCTCTCAATTTGATCTCCAGCATAGCAAGAAAAAAAAAAAATCCCCAACTCTATGTTACCTAGAATAAGCAACCAGAATCACTGGAGAAGTCTGAGAAATTTTTCTGGACATAAGGATGGTTCATAGGCAGGCACGCTTTTACAGAATACGTCACCTGGACATGCAGGCCAAGTGCTGGGGTGATTTGGGACTATAGGTGTGGTATTCTTTCCTCAGTAATTTCCACACAAATACAGGCTTTAATAGCAGCAATAAACAATAGCCCCTAATTATTTAATGTTTTGTAAATAACATCACCAGTGTTTAGAGGAACATCAAGTACAATCTATTTGATCAGAACTTTCTAAGACTCAGACTTTACACTCAAAGGGAAAAGGAAGGAAAAGGCCAACCCTGGAAGTGGGTGTGTTCTGGCAGACAAACAGGACTATCAGCAAGTCACTGAATCACAGGAAACACGAGTTTGGGGGAGGCACATAAGCCAACCTGTCCCTGAAGTGCTATCCAGTGAGACCTGGGCCATGGACTGTTGTGAGATACCTTAACTATATGAACTTGAAAAACTTCTTTATCACGGATGTGTGCAAGCGCTTTCACTCACTATGTATTAACAGATAGCATAAAAACTAACTTCAGGGTTAAAACGTTTAAAAAACGCTCACTGGCTAGCTGTGCAGCTCAGTGGTTGGCCCTACGTCGGTCGAGAGGAGTGTCAAATGAGCATACAAGGAAACAATCTCATAACCTGAGAAGCCTATCAGGATGACAGCAATCTTATATTATCACTTACCTAATGTAGAAAACTGAATGAGAAATTAAGTACGATTCAATATTTAAAAAATGTACCAAGTACACTTACATGAGGCATTCTATACATGAAGGAGAAGGAAAAAAACGGTATTCTAATCAAAGAGCGTGGTTCAAGCAAGGTGATGGGAGAATCAAGTACGTAATGTGGCCAGAGGTACAGACAACAACCGGTGAGACTGGCAAGAAATGAGGCTATGCTCAGACTATTCTGTAAATGCCTCGAATGTAATACTTTCAAACTAAATACTGTATGCAGTGAAGAGCCACATGAAATTTTAAGGAGAAAAATGGTAAGATCAAAGTGAAACTGGGCTTGGTAATGATACTTATAGTCCTATCTACTTGGAAAGCAGAGGCGGAGGAACCCCAAGCATGAGGCATCCTGGCTAACTCGATGAGACTCTGTCTTGAAGTAAAACTAAAAAGGCTGACGGTACAGCCCAGTGCAAGGGCCCTGGGTTCAATCACCAGCCCGAGAAACAAACACACAACATCAAATGATACTAAAGATAGGTGGGCTACATGTCTACTGTGTAAACCAATGACAGTATCATTAGGAAGCTAGATCCTTCCACCTTGGAGCAGTTAGGATCTGAACTCAAAATATGTAAGGGAGAAGAAAATATTTTTATGGGGTCTTTTGCAAGTAGAACTAACAGGATTTGGACATGTGATCAGACATCGGGAGTGAAGAAGACAGAAGACACAAAGATACTCTGACATATTTACCTTGGGTGAGGTGACAGTTGGTGATGCCACTAGGCTAAACACAGAACACAGAACAGCTGTACAGTGATGCTTTTAGGGAAACAGGCTGAAGTTGTGGCACTAGAATGTGAGTTTAGAGATGAGAGAAAAATAAGATTCAGATGCTAACCACCTGTTGAAACCAATGAACTACTGAGATTACCTAGAGAGAGTAAGTGAAAAGTTAGGATGAGGCAGGGCTAAGGACACAGTCCTGGGGATGTGTTTATGCAGCACTCATCCAGCTACCATGTTCAGTACACACGAGGCACTATTTCCATATGCTAGGTATAGCTACTAAGCTGCTTAAGACAATCAGTTAAAATAAACATGCCATGGAGGATGTATGACCCAGCAGATAGAAGCAACAGATTATATGCACACGTGGCAACATGACAGGCCTCAAAGACACAGTCAGTGCAAAATGTGAGCTGCAGATTAGAACACAATACCATTTATATAAATTCATACACATACATATATACTTTTTATAAGAATGTGTATAAATAACAAAGTGTAAGAATAGTTGCCCATAGAAACCAAGAGAAAAAGAATTTAAAAACACAAAAAAATGAATATATATTTGGCTGGAAATCTACTGGGCAAGAGATAACCACTATTATAGTTGTATAATAGTTATGGAAGTGCTGTGCTAAGTGTTAAACTGCATGTCGTAAGAGCCACAGTTACAAGAAGGCATCAAATTTAATAGGCACGTTGAAGGAAAAAGAAAAAAGGGGACGTGAGAAGGAACAAGACAAGAATATCACTGAAACCAAGGAAAGAGAAGTTTTAAAAGTGAGATGGTCAACAGTGTCAAATGCGAAAGAAAGATTATGTCATCTACCACTAGGGACTGGGGGTGGATACGGCTCAGTGGCACAGTCTAAGATCTGACAGACCCTCGGTTCCATCCTTAGCGCTGCAAAAAGAAAGAAGAAAAAGCCACTAGAGGTTATTTCTAACTTCAAAAAATGAAATTTTAGTATAGCGTTAAAGGCAAATGAAAGATCAGAGACAAGAAACGGAAAGTAGACTACAAATGACATTTAAGAATTTCAAAGTACAGAAAGCAAAGAGTGTAGTAGCTCAGGTCTGTCTTAGTTAACTTTTCGTTGCTGAGACACACTACTTGCTATCCCCAAGTTACAGGAGGAAAGCTTTGCGTAGCTCACAGCTTCAGAAGCTCTCAGGCCCTTCGCGGGCGGCTGATCAGTGGAGGGAAGACTGCCCATCCCCAGACCATGGCAGCAGAGGACAGCACGAGAAGAGCTGGGGCAAGGGTACATATATGCTTTCAGGCCACTTACCTAGTAATGTCCCACAAGTCCAGTATCTCGCCCCTCCTGAACAGGCACCCCTCCTCACAGCACACAAAATACATCAATCATCCACCGTATCCAAATACCAGATCCAAGCCGTAACAAACATGAAGCAGGGCTGAGAGGAGTCTTTTTTAAAGAACAGGAGACAGGTCCAAGTAAGAACTGAGCTGAGGACAAGAGGCGGTGGAAGGGAAGAAATTAGAAGGCAGGAAGGCAGGAAGTAACTAGTGCAATAAGGCTGAAGCCTATGAAGAAACAGGACACGATGGGATCAAGAGCACAGGCAACAACGTGACTGACGTTGGCCCAGGCGGACACAGCCAAAGAAGAACGTCCTATTAAGTGAATGAAATGAGAACAGAGACGTCTGAATTTAATAACGACACAATCCCACATTCTCTTCTACCAATGAATTCAGTCTTGTTGAACAAATAGCACATTAGATACTGGATTTGATTTTTCTAACTTTTTCTTTTTTGTGGTACTGGGTGTTGAACTCGGGGCCTTCACCCTGAACTACTGTTACCATGCAGTTGAGACAGGGCCTCGCTAAGTCGCGCTGGCTTGGCTCCAGCTTGCGATCCTCCTGTCTTGGCCTCCCATGGTGCTAGCTAGGATTATAGGTCTGCAACCACTGGGGCCAGCTTCATTAGAAAACTTTTTAAAGCGATATACATCTTAGAACTCACTTAGTGGAGTTGGACTTCTGCGGCAGAAAGTACTTGCTGTTAATGGAATATCTGTAAACTACAAATATGAAAGTGAAGGCAAGAAAAATACTTCAGAGGGCTGACGGTCTCCTGCTGTGATAACAGCATGTCATGAAATGTCTAGTTAGTTTTATTTAGAGCTCATGGCATATGAAAAAAATCTCCTTTGGAAGAATAACTTCAGTTACCCTGGACAAAAGCAGAATTTGAAAGTAAGTTAAAGATTTACTTTTTGCTCTTTTGGGGAAAAAACTGGGTTAGGAAGGTAACAATTTTCATGTTCTCTTAAGGCATGCTATGCCATCTCTACTCAAATGTAGGGCCAGAGCAGGTATAGCTCAAAGGCAGAATGACTGCCCAGCAAGCACAGGCTTAAGTTTGATTTCAACCAATGCAAATTTCAAACAAAAACACCATTTAATTATAACGATGAAGCTGAAGTTCTCGCTGACCATACCTAATCTATTGTTCCCTTTCAAAAGTTGTCAGTGCACAGCAGGAAGAGGAGCTGGAGGAATGGCACAGCGGTCAGAGTGACTGCCCTGCAAGTACAACGCCCTGAGTTCAATTCCGCGGCACTACATAAAGCTGGGCATGGTGGCACACGCCTGTAATCCCAACACTTGGGCTGAGGCAGGAGAATTACCATGAGGCCAAATCCAGCCTGGTCTACAGAGCGAGACCCAGTCAAAAAAAGAAAAAAGTTGACAGTGTAAGGTATCCCCTTACATAGACAGTATTCTATAAAACCCTTATACAATTTATTTTCATCTATTGGTTAAGTGGTCTAAGATAGCGTGTAGCTTTTTCTCCTTAAAAATTTACATACTATTCCATAGGAGTAATATACTAGGTTATACAGACACAGCTTACTGACAATTACTTAGGTTGATTATTATAGTCTTTTTATACTACATTACAATGTTTCGATGAAAATCTTTGTACACAGGAAAGAAAATTTTTGTGAAGAGATATATTTCTATCCTCTTCTGTGGAAATAATTTTTCATGTAATAAAATTCTCGATTCATTGTGTAAATTTCTCCTTTCCATAAAGATTTTCTGCAAACATACAAAAAGGTTTCCTCCTGTCTCCCAAATTATTCTTAAAATGGGCTGAGCTGATACACTAGCTAATATACTCCAAGTTCTGGTCTGAGAAGCAACCGTTCCTGTCTTCTTTTGCTTCTCTAGACAGGGGCACCAGAAATAAACCTCTGATGAATCTCAAATCACAGGGCCAGCACATGCAAGGAAGACACAATAAGAGGAAGTCAAAATAACAGGAATAAGCTGTTTCCCTTTTTTATTTGTTTGAGTTTCAGGCTGAATAAATACAATGAAATTCCTTACCGTTGCAATTCTTTTCTGAAGCTCCTTTCAACTGCTGAAGAACCGTGTGTTCTCTAAACAGCACTTTACAAGGTAAATTCCCCAGCTTGCTCTCTCTCCCCTCCCCCCCTCTCCACACCACCACAAAAGCCCAAACCATTATAGACAGGACCTGGGACTGTTATCAGAGCACTTGCCTAATACATACAAGGCTGTGGGTTTAATTCCCCAGCACCACATAAAAATTAGCTGGGCAAGGTGGTGCACGCCTGTAATCCCACACTTGGGAGGCTGAGGCAAGAGGACTGCTGTGAGTTCCAAGCCAACAGGCTACATAGGAAGTTCAGCACTAGCCTGGACTACAGAATGATACTGTCCCATAAAGTCAAAGCAAAATGAAACAAAATAAAACAGAAAACAAAAACCGCACCACCACAGAGACACAGAAGCACTCGCAGAAGGATGTCAGCTAAACGACAATCTGCTCATTTTTCTGGCATATTCCCGTTTGAAGCCCTGAATGTCACAGCCGATACCCGTCAATTCTTCTGATTTTTCTTGTTGTCCTTGCTGCTTTTGAGACAAGGTGTCTCCATGCAGACTGGGCTAACCTCAAACTCAGTTCTGCCTCAACTTCCTGAGTGTTGGGATTACAAGGTGTGCCACCATGCCTGGCTCAGAAAACTATTTTCAAAAGGTAGCTACTATTAGAAGAGCTTTAAAATTTTTATGACTGGAATAAGGATGTTCAATCGCTTAAGAACGTACTCTTTTCGTAATCACTTAACTTATGACTGGCCCATTCTTTTGGCCTTTTCTAGAGTACGTCATCAGTGCATATGGTACTCTCGCACTAATATCACGACCTCCGAGGGCCGACCATTTTGAGCACTTCTATTTTCAGGGATCCAAGTCAAAGGGAAAGGAGATGCTTATGAGAAGCACCTTCTGGTTTACCAGTTATAACTGTAATACCTTTTTTTCTATGAACCTCTTCTTTAACTTATTTTTTCTCTGGCTATCTCTTGGAGAACATTACATATTATTTCTATATATTATCTATAACATAGAAATAATACATGTAAATATTATATAATACATGTTATTATATATATTCTTATAATTGAGAGTCAAGGATATTTGATTTTTGTGGCTATACACACTACCATGTCATTAAAAGCGCTTCATACGTATATTTTAAAACAGCTACATAGTATCCCATTATGCAAATGTACTACTTAATTCACGGAGCCATTAACTAAAGGTTTACTTTTTATGAAGTTTTAATTGGAACAAGGTGTGGTGGCCTATGCTTATAGTTTCATCACTCAGGAGACTGAGGTAGGAGGATCATGAGTTCAGGGCAGCCTGGGTTACAAAGTGAAACCTTATCTTGAAATAAAAATCAAACAAAAGAATTGGGTCTAGCTCAACATAAATGTTAATACAGGCTGTATGGAAACAAATGGAAATAACCTTAGAAAATTCTTTACTGTAAATGTATTTTTGCATAAAATCATATGGACTATAAAACTCATTAACAACAAATAGGCATTCTGATACTGAAAGATTCATTAAAGATGTTGACACTATGACCCCCACCCCCTTGAAAGGATAAAACCAGGTCTCCTACACTGTAGCAACTCACTCTGGAGCAGCATCTGGATACAGGGATGTCACCTATGAAATTCCTGTTATAATAACATTTCCTCTTGTACTTCTAGGATACAAATGAGAAAAATAATACCTTCTGGGAAATAAAAAGGCATGGTACATCTGATGTCTATTTCCTAAGTGACATTATGTATTAAAAGTCAATAAAAATTATGTAATATAAAATTTAATTTTTAATTTTATTCCTAGGAAAGGAGCAATAATGTTCTATGAAAGGGCGAAAAATCTAAACATTGTTTGGCTTTTCCTCTTTGGAAGAAATATTTATAAAAAGCCAATAGCCCAAAACGTAAATAAACACAGGTCTGGAGGAACAGCTCAGTGGTCAAAGCACTTGCATAGCAAGGCCAAGACTGTTCATTCTCCAGCACCACATCAGCTGGGCATGGCACTGCACGCCTGTAATCCCAGCACTTGTGAGACTGAGGCAGGAGGATTGCAGTGAATCCAAGACTAGACTGAGCTATATAATTAGTTCAGGAATGCCTGAGCCAAAGAGCAAGACCCTGTCTCATTTAAAAAAAAAAAAAAGAAAGAAAGGATAGGATTACTTTGAAGAAAAACAATTCACAAAAGCAGCAGAGGTATTCTGTTTCTCTTCTTTACATGTTTATGATTTTAAGGTAAAAAATTTAAAAAGTTAAAACACAGAACTGTAGCTTCTAGAAATCAGAACAAATCTGGAAAGGCTACTGCCTACATCACTTTACCTGATCTCAGAGGAGGTCAATAAAAAAGACTAAGGAGCTGGGCATGGTAGTACCTGCCTGTAATTACGAAACTCTGAGAGGCTGAGGCAGGAAGATCTAAATTCAAGCCTAGCCTGGGCAGTAACTTGGTGAGACCCCATCTAAAAATATAAATTAAATAGGAATGAGATGTTGCTCAGTGAGACGGCCCTGGGTTCAAACCTTGGTAACACACACACACACACACACACACACACACACACACACACACACACGTACAGCAGATGACGACACTCTCTTTTAGACAGCATTTCTTCAGACATACAGAAAAGTCAGAAAAATCAGTTATGTTCAACCAGTATGGAAAAGTATGTAAGAAAATCCAACATCCATTCCTCATAGACTTTCAGTAAGTTAAAAACAAAAGGAAATTTCTTCAGTCTGATAAGTATTTGTAGAAAAGTGATAGTTAACGACCAAATGATCTCCACGTAAGATCAGAATGAGACAAAGACATCTCCACTACTTATTTTACAGTATACTGAAGATTCTAAATAACGTATTAACAAACAAAAGGAGACCTGGATTAGGAAAGGTAATTACAACTGTTCTCACATGCAGACATTATTGTAGAAAGTCAAATGACACTTCTTTAAAACTTCTGTAATTAGCAGGCCAGTCTGACAAAGCTGCAAGGTAAATATATGTAAAATGTCAATTCTATTTCTGTGTAATAGCAACAAAAAGATCAGAAGGTAAAAACTTAAGAACAGTACACTTACACCACAAAAATACGAAGTACTTGGGGATATATCTTACAAAAGATTACAAAAGATCCATTTACTGAAAGCTACAAAGCACTTCTGAGAGAAATTAAATAAAACCTGAATAAATGGTGTGATGTAACATGTTTACAGATAGGAAAACCATATTGATAGGGTATCAATTCTCAATTTGATGTACAGAATCAGTGTAATGCCAATCAAAAATCTCAAGCGCATTTCAGGAGAAGTGGACCAGCTGACTCTAGAATTCATATAGATATGTAAATGACCATGAATAAACTAAATAACTTCCAAAAAGAACACAAGCTGAAAACTAGTACTACCTGTTTTATGAATTTCTGTAAGGCCACCGTAATAAAAAATGTGGTGTTGGCAACAAGGCAGACAAGTGAGTAACTGATGACTCTGCCAAGGCCATTCTACAGAGGAGGGACAGTCTTCGGACAAGCTATTCATGCCATCTACGCGGGCACACCAGGAAGGGAAGGAATCGGACCGTGTGTCGCACCATGCAACAAAATTAACTGAGGTGGAAACACAGACTTAAAACAAGAAGGCCTATTAAAAAATTGCAGAAAATGTTTCTAATTTTGGTTTAGACAAACTTCTTAGACATAACAATGTTTACACAAAACCCATGAAAGAAAAATTAATAAATTAGTACTTTACTAAAATGAAAAATTTCTGTTCTTCAGAACATAGTTAAGAAAATGAGTGGTATTGTGGCAGATGCCTGGTATCTCAACGCTCTAGGATTCTGAGGCAGGAAGATCACAAGTACAAGCCTAGCCAGGCAACTCAGCAACAGCCTGTCTCAAAACAAAAACCAAAAATGGGCTATGGATGTAGCTCAGTGCAGAAGCCTGAAATTCAATCACTAGGACCCTGTCTCCCCTCCCCTCCCAAATAATAATAGTTAAGTTTTTTGTTTGATCTGTTTACACTTTTTAGTCTAAAATATGGCTATACTTTTATTTATTTAAAACTTTTTTTTTCTCGCTCTGTAGCCCAGGTTGGTCCTGAACTCATGGCAATCCTCCGGCTTTAGCCTCCTGAGTGCTGGGATTACAAGCATGCACCACCACGACTGGCTTTTTGTGGTGCTGGGAAATCAAACTCAGGGCCTTGTGCTTGCAAGGCATGTGCTTTAACCACTGTGCCATTCCTCCAGCCCCTATTTAAAACATTTTTAATGGACACAAATAATTATGAACAATGTTTTGAAATATATAATATACATGTGGAATGGATAAATGAAACTAAACATGCATTCCCTCAGCCACTTTTTTTAAATGGTAAAACTACTTAATAGTTATTCTTTTCCGTGTTTTTTTTTTTTTTTTTTTTGAGACAGGGTCTTGCTATGTAATCCAGACTGCTCCTCAACTCATCATGGAGCTCGGTCTAGCCTTGTACTCAGTCAATCCTCTTGCCTCAGCCTCCTGCGTGATGGGGTACAGATGTGTGCCACCATGCCCAGTTTATCTGGTGCTGGAGAATCAAACCCGGGGCCTTAAGTTTGCCGGGCAAGCTCTTTAGTCTCCCACCATTCTTTAGTGATTTTTGAATATACAATATATTGTTACTAAGTATAATATTCAAGTATCTAAGGAGTAAAAAGGATAAAGTTAAAAGAGTGCAATAAACCAGAGATCAGGGGTAGTAAAGCACTTGCTTAGAGGATTAATTATCCAACCCCACAAAACCAAAAGTAAAACCCATAGACTAGCAAAGTGTGGTGGCACATGCTAATACTCCCTGCACTTGGAAGACTGATGCAGGAAGAGTCTGCCAGCCTGAGTTCAAGGCCTGTCTGGATCACATAGTGAGACTCTGAAACACACACACACAGAGAAAGCAAAATTCTAGAAGAAAATATCTGCACGGTGCATATCTGATAAAGGACTTGTATCTGGATATAACAAGAAAACAATTTTTTAAAAATATGGGCAATAGATTCCAACATTACTTCTTAAAAACTATAGGTGGTAAACACATGAGAAGATAACACTGGAAGTCAAGAGGGAAGCAGAAATTAAAACTAAAATGAGATATATAATACACCTACTAGAATGGCTAAAAAAAAAAAAATACTGGCTTTACCAAATAAGGGTGTGGAGAAACTAGAACTCTACTGGATACATGCTGTGGAATATGAAATGGTACAAACATTTTGAAAAAAATATTTTGACAGTTTCTTAAAATGGTAAGTATACACCTATGGTATAATAGTCATTCCATTCTTAAGCATTTATCCAAAGGAAAGAAAAGCATATATTCACACAAAGCTACTGGGAATGCTCATAATAGCTTTTATTTAGAATAGAAACTGGAAACAATGCAAATGTTTAAAAGATGAATGGATAAAACAAACCATAGTGCGCGCGCGCGCGCACACACACACACACACACACACACAGAGAGAGAAATAAAAATAAATGAACAATTTATAGATTAGTGTTGTTACATGGATGAATCCTAATTATATTAGTTAATGTACTCCATTCCCCCAAAAAGAGTATATTCTGCTGGTTCCACTTACATAAAATTCCAGAAAATGCAAACCAGTCTGACCTGACAGGAAGTGATCTGTGATCTGGGTGGTGAGCAGGGCTGGGAGGAGCACAGAAGGTTAGGCAGAGAATTTACAACATGAGGATCACCTGAAGGCAATGGCTACGTGTTATTTGCCATAATGATTTCATGAGGGAATACACAAGCAAAATACTAATCTATAAACATCAAATATAGGCAATTCATTGTCTGTCAATTATAACTCAATAAAGCTATTTTAAAAGAATAAATTATGTGCTGAACTAAACAACAGAAGAATAAAGAAACCAACAGAAAAATGCCACCTGCTAAACAGCCTTCCACATTACTATTTTCTCGTTTCATTACAAAGAAAGGTGACGGTAACAGGACATCTGTCCCATGCCTCACAGTACACCTTTAACCCTTGACAGCTGTCTCAAAACACCTGCTCCACAATAATGGGGATGGAATAATTTGAAATCATCATTTTCTGAATGGAAAATAAGCTTAAATGCAAGTACTGACTAATAATGACAAAGATATAATGAAAAGCAGAAACTCTTATTAAGGAAAGCATATTATCAGTATGCTACGTAAATGAACTTTGAAAACCTAATAACAAGTAATGGTACATGAACCCCAACCTCCTTGTTTAATATTTGTTCTCTCATTTAATCTTCACAATAACCATACCATTTTACAGGTGAAGTTTCTGGGGCGAAATGACTTGCCTAAGATTATACAATAACATTAATAACATGGCAGAACTCGAACCCAAGTCTGCCTGATAAGAAACTCATGCTCTGCACAGTTACAGTTACTTGCATGCTCTGGCTTGTGGGTATTCTATAGAGTACCTAGTAATGACATTTCCTTTTTGAAAAACTGGGACTTCACTAAGGACTTTATTTACACAGAGAGGGAATAAGAAACACCAGACATTCTAATTATAAAAAAAAATTGGCCAAAAATGACCACGGATTAATTCATTCACATATTTTACAATGAAAATTATGAATGTAAATCTAAAAATAAATCAGTATTTAGTAAATAAATTTGCTTGTTCCCTAACATCTGTTTTTATCTAGGCAAAAACAGGAACTTCTAGTTATAGCCTATTTATATGATCTTTATTAAAGATCCCAACTATCCACCTCAATACTAAAAGCCATCTAAGCATTACAATGAGGTCAGTTTTGGCCACAGAGTTGTTAGGTCCAGACTGACAGGTGCAGAAGAGAGCACCTCCATCCATTTAAGACACTCACAGCCAGGTGTGTTGGCACAGGACTATAATCCCAGAACCCAGACTACAGCAGGTCTGCAATTCAGGTCCAACCAGGGCAATTTACTGATGTAGTTAAGACTCTGTCAAATAACAGAAGCAGGGGGAGAGGTGGCTAGGTGGTTAGAGTGCTTGCCTAACATTCACAAGGCCCTGAGTTCTATTCCCTATCACCATACAAAAATTAGCCAAGCGTTGAGGCTGAGTCAGGACTGCTTTGAGTTTAAAGCCGGCCTGCGCTACATAGTGAGTTCAGGACTAGCCTGCAGTATGGAGTGAGATTTTGTTTCAGAAATAATACAAAACAAAGCAGGAGGGGAGATGTTAATGCCCTGGGTTCAATCTCAAGTATCAAGTATCATCATCACCAGTAAAAAAAAAAAAAAATTCACAGCAGCACTTGGGAAGGAAGTATGGTAGTAGTAGAATGCTGTGAATTTAAAGGCAAGTCTGGGCAACATGGCAGGACTATGTCTCAAAAAACCAAACCCCTTCACCCATACAAAAAAAAATATTCATAGGTTTGTTACCAAGTGAGATTATATCTCACTTTTAACTTTTTTTTTTTTTTAGATGAGGTATTGCTGCTGCCTACACTGGCCTCAAACTTAAGATCCTCCCATCTCAGCCTACCAACTAGCAGAGATTACTGGTGAGGGCAACAATACCTGTCTTAAAATACAGTAACTCTTGATAAACTTATTAGTATAAGACAAGGTGTAATGATTGCTAAATTCAACTTTATCTTTCTCATTTCAAACCAGCATTTATAATAATTTGCTTACAAAATGGGTAGAAGACTATGAAACAGATGTTAGGCTCTGGACTTACTACAGAGAACTTGTATTTGCTACAGTCATGAGCAACAGTACGTTCTATGACAACTTTCACTGTGTTCTGTATGCTTGGCACTGTCATAAAATCCTTATAATTTTTATTATCTCAAGAATAAGAATATTTCAGCTTTCTGGTCCTGTAAGTGGCCTGATGTGACTTGTGAAAATGGCTTGATATTCTTTCACAGAAAACTCTACAAAATCATTAAAAACAAGACTCAAATCTTCATTCTCATTAAGCATACGAATATGCGAAATACCACCAAGTACCTAAAAGATGTCACTTTAAAGAAGCAATGTGTGCCATTGTGGCGTTATCAATGTTAGAGTCAACAGATGTGTCCAGACCAAACACTGGGGCTGGATATAGTTGGCAGCCCAAAAAGAGGGCTGACATTTTGCTGTGCATGCTTAAAAATGCAGAGTAATGCCAAATTTAAGAGTTTAGAGGGGCTGGGGCAAGCGCAAGGCCCTGAGTTTGATTTCGCAGTACCACATAAAGCTGGGTGTGGTGGTGCACGTCTGTAATCCCAGCACTCGGGAGGCTGAGCCAGGTGGACGCATTTCCTGAGTCCAAGGCCAGCCTGGACTACGTGATGAGCAAGTTTAGGACCAGCCTGGA
This sequence comes from Ctenodactylus gundi, assembly GCA_004027205.1. NCBI lineage: Eukaryota > Metazoa > Chordata > Mammalia > Rodentia > Ctenodactylidae > Ctenodactylus > Ctenodactylus gundi. The sequence goes on from PVKB01001989.1 coordinate 80,345, forward strand.
CTATAGAGTGAGACACTATTAAAAAAAAAATAAAGAAAAAGAAAAAAAGAAAGAAAAGAAAAGGAAAAAAAAAGAAAAGTAGAATTTAGGGGATGAAAAGGCACTGAAGGTACTGTACTGCCGTACTTAGTTCATGGCCTAGACAAGAGCACGAGCTCCTCCTGCCATACTGAGATGATCCTTACTGACAAGGAACAAATTGTTCCTAAGCCAGAAGAATAGAATCAGATACTCCAGAAGAAACTGAAGAAACAAAAACTTATGGCACATGAGTAAATTAAGTATAAAACAAATGCAAAAAAAAAGAAAAAAAGCCAAGTCTGGTAATACAGGCGTTGTAATCCCAGCACTATGGGAGGCTGAGGATCTCAAGTTTAAGACCAGTCTGGGCAAATTAGCAAAATTAAAATAAAAAATAGGCTGGGGACATAGTTCAGAGTGAAGGCTCTGGGTTCAATCCTTAGTACTGAAAAACAAAAAAGTTAAAATTAAAAAAATTTTTCAGCAAAAGTAAATTATTGTCTTAACAAACACACATATGTAACATCTAGATTGGTTATATATGCTTGTTCACTCGTCTTTTGAGAGGGTCTCGCCACACAGCCAACACTGACCTGCTTCAACTTTCTAGGGACTGTGACCACAGGCGGGTGCCATTATGCTCCATTTCTTTTAGATTTTCAAAAATGTAATTTATGCTCTAAAAAATTCACGACAGGTAAAACAAGGTACAATGACACAGTGTGCAACATTTGTATCACGCCTATTGTATTGTTTATGTAAATCTTCCTGAGGGTTCTGTAGTGGCCTCTGACCAAAACTAACAGAGCTCTATTGTTACACCTATTTTATGACTGTGACATCAGTGGAAAGGAATTCAAAGACTCCTGAAGTTAACTCTACAGGAAGCTGTAGGACTAAACCTTTATCCTTGCGCAAGAAGTCTGAAGAGTGGATACCAAGGAACACAGCTTAGGCTCTAGTAGGTCACAGACAAATGTGATTTTGTGTCAGATCTAAGACATGCAGATATAATACATGCCCAAGTAGAAGATTCAAAAACGATTTGATCTAATTTTTTTTAGTATTCAAATCTGTTTTCCAAATTTTTACACTGGCTTCTGATTAGGGTTCCCTAGATCCCTTCTGGAGAAGTCCTATCACTCCGGGAAGCCATTTTCTACATTTGCTTGAAATTAATGAGCTGAGGCTTCTCTGCTGAACTGTGTGATTCTACCCCACCTTCCTCCAATAGACAGTTATAAAACAGTGTAATCTGCCTTCATTGTAGAGAGAACTCCTACATTGTTCTCAGGCATGAAATAAAGTGGTTAACAGAAAAGCCTTTAATAAAAAATGTTTTTCTCTGACATGATGCCTTCTAAAAGAGAAAATCACTTTTAGTTCAACTAGAACTGAACAGTATAAAGAGACTTTGTAACAACTAAACTTCAAATATAGGAGAAGCTTGACTATGAAGTGTGACTGGAATATACACTGAGTATTTAAATTCAAAACTTCCTACAGTGAAAGGCACACTGCCTTACTCTGAAGATACTCTCTCTCATTTCCAACGTATTTACCCTACTGTCCTTGCCACTTCCAGAGGCAGTCCTGAAGTCCTCCTCTAGGAGCGTCTTTATAAGGTGTGATCCCGTTGTGGCACCCCAGAGAATGGCAGCTCTGTAACATGACGGTGCATCCTCATCTACCTTAATCATGGCCCTGGACCTGTGAGAATTCTGGTTCTTCCTCAAAGTCAAAATGACTATAAAAAGAAAATGTTCTGAAACAATTCAGGACATCACGGCTGTACAGTGCAAGGAAAGCCACTCGCGAAAGACACGAGGGCTTCCAGAACTGCCTCAGAAAGTGGCAAGAATATGTTCACGGTGAGGGGAAATTCTGAGGCGCATTAATGGCAACGTGTCTTCTATAATAAATTTTTAATTCACTGCATTTTTTTGGATGAAGTTATTTTCTATTAGTTTCCCTGGTTCTAGGCTAAACATGTTTTTGCTGCAATAGGGTATGTGTAAGGAAGCAACTGGCGAGAAAACCCTGAGGACTCAGAAGGGTGTGATGCAGATACTACCTGGCACTTTCCAGATTATCTGGAAAATGAAGCTCTTTTACAGTTCTCTCAATGTAGGATTCACTTCCAAACTACAGGAACTTAGTAATATATATTATGGAAGGTGGAGATATAGCTCAGTGGTTAAGAGTGTTTGTCTAGCATATTCAATTGCCAGTACCACATAAAAATTAGTTGGGGGTGGTGGCACATGCCTATAATCCCTGAATGTGGGTGTCTGAGGCAAGAAGATCGCCATGAGTTCAAGATCAGCCTGGACAAAACCAAATGCCTATTTTAAAAATTTCTATCTATCTATTTATCTATCTATCTATCTACGTACACACGTACACATACAGACACACACACACACACACACACACAGACACACACACACACACACACACACACACACACACACACACAACATTCTTAAAAGAAACCAAGTCTTTGCTAGTATAACTTACTATTCATTATGAAGAATCAGCTACTTGGTTTTATGCAGAGATGAAAGGCTGAAGAACAGATTTTATGTTCAGAAAAAAAACCTATTTTTAAAGTGAGAAAAAAGAAAAAAAATTTTCTATAGAAAACAAAACAAGGTAAACTATAGCTATTTAGGATAAAAATCAAAACCCTTTCAACTACACATGTGTTAAGAACTAATACTAACAGCTGAGTGGGGTGGCACATGCCTCTAATTCTATTTTCTTTGTTTTGGAGACAGGATCTCACTTAAGAGTCTAGGCTGGTCCTGAACTCACTATGTAGCCCAGGCTTGGCCTTAAACTCATGGTAATCCTCCTGCGTCAGCCTCCTGAGTGCTGGGACTACAGGCATACAACACCAGCTTATGTGGTGCCATGGGATCAAACTCAGGGCCCTGAGCCTGCTAGACAAGTGGTCACTCACTGAGTGCACCCACCCTTGCCTGTAATTCTAGCCCTGGGGAAGTTAAGATAGGAGAATCACAAGTACCAAGCCAGCCTGGGATACAAAGCAAGATCTGTCTCAAACAAGCAAAATTAATATTAAAAGGAGGAAAATCAGAACGTTGCTATAAAAGTCAAATAGGTATTTGTTAAGCAAATGCAGTGAGACAGTAAAATTTTAATAATTACAGAATTAGAACAAACAAAAAGTACTCCACAAATACAGTGGATTCCATTTTAATTTAAAGAATGCAGCGGTATGGATATAGCACAATAGTAGAACACTAGCCTCCCATGCGCAAGATTCTAAGTTTGATCCCCAGCCTGGTTTGGTCCCAAAAAATCTGACAGAGAGCTTGCTTTTTTTTCAAAAGACTGAAACAACTTTAACCCCAACTGCCAACAATTTCATTTAGCAATAAACTGTTTAAAGATGTGTCATTTCTGGTGACGCTGTTTGTATCACCTACATTCTACAGAGGTTAAGCCTCAGAGTGATCTTATCACGTACAGACCATAAGTAGACTACACACAACTCTTGTGTCTGATTCTCAATGGTATCTTGCATTCAAATACTTCATTAATTACAGCTCCTTTTCTCTAGCTGCTTTTTCGACTTGTTAGAAGCTGCTATAGTAACTAAAATTAATTTACACACACACACACACACACACACACACACACAAATTTTGAAAAACAAGTGCATCAAGCACCTAAGTATCTGTTAACATTAAACTCAGAAGGGAATGTGCTACGGAGCACATAACATTGTTTAAAATTTAATAACTCAGAACATTCACTTTCAAGAATTATGGCAGTTTTTTAAAGTGACAGACTACAATGGCACACTTGTTTTATTTATTTAACAAATATATGGGGCTGGGGTTTTAATTCAGAGGCAGAGTACGAACTTGTCATGTGCAAAGCCCTTTGTTCAATCTCCAGTACCACCAAAAAGACAACAACTGTAATAAATATTTATTGATATTCTAGTACTGTGCTACATGCTATGAATATACAATAAAGCACTATAGGTTTTTACGAATTCTAAAGCTGAAAAATCAGAGAGATTATACTGGTACATCCATAAAAGTGAAAGGTCATCCTCTAATTTTCTATCTTAGGCAGCCGTTCACTATTCTTTCATTATGAGGGGACTAAAGCAGGAAAGAACTGGAGGGAAGAAGAGAGAGTAACAACAGGCCTGGGAGGAGAGGTTAAGGGAAAGTTCAAACTCTTCCCAATTCTCTTCTGTACTCTTCACTGATCAGGTAGACACAGGATAAGAAGTGGGAATGCAGACAAGACAAGGCGGCACATGCCTATAATCCCAGCTACTGTTGCAGGAGGACCAAAAGTTTGAGGCCCGCCTGAACAACTCAGTGAAACATGTCTCAAAATTAAAGATTAAAAAGGGCTGAAGATATAGCTGAGCCTTCCTTGGGTTCAATCTCTAGACTAATAAAAAGAAATGGGAACATGTCCTCAGATTTAAGTAAAGTAAGACTACCAATAATACTACTATTGGGCTATGAGAAAGGAAACAGGGCTTTCATGAACTTAACTAGGAAAGGATAAAGAAATCATCAAGAGTGATGCAAAGAAAGGCTGTAAACGTGGCAGAAATGAGTTGTATTTATATGTTACACATATGGCAGGGAAGTCATTAAAAAAAAGTAGGCATTGCTGAGGATGCACGAGAGACTTCCATTCAAATGACTGGTAACAGGGATTGTTCCTGGGATATGGGTACGTGATATGCATGGGCAGAACGTAAATAAGCAGAAAAGAAAAAATAAATACTACATTGTTGGAGTACTTACAGTATCATGCAAGTTGTAAAATGTTAATACAGATTAGTTATTGATCATATACTCTTATTACAGATGAAACTCTGCTCCAAACTGAATAGCTTGACCAAGGTCTCACAGTCATGTTTAAAGGCACGACAGGCAAAAACTCAGGCAATGAAAGTTTAATATATGGAACTGCACAAGTCTAAGTTGTAATCATAATCATGCCTCCTGGCAAACCAAGAGACAGAGTCCATTTCACCCTATCAGACAAAGAATCACTTCAAATATTCCATAGAAATGAAACAACTGGAGATCATTTATCATGTATTTCAAAGTTACAAGGGAAAGTAAAAAGTCTCAGTGATTACTTACCTGGAGGCATAGATAATTGGAAATTGGCATTTTTTTAAGTTGGCCTTAACAAATTAATGTCACTCTAAATGTAATGGTTATGAGGATAAATTTTACTTATCAAATTATAATCTCAGAGTAACCCAAGACAACTCAAGTACAGCTAAATAAATACACATAATTAAACATGGACAAAAGGAAAATCTTAAGAAAAAGACAGATTTTGATATTACGTACTCTACTGAATTTTAACTGTTGGCTATTTAGGAAGTCACTGATTCTCTAAGACTTCAAAGCATTGCAAGAGGATAATGATCTTTGTTGCTGTTAAAAAACAAACTTCAACAAAGCAACTTCACTTGAATCCATGAAATACTAAAGGGTTAGCATTCAAACATAGCTAAGGAATACGGTAATAGTAAATTTCAAGATCTAGAAACCAGGTACAAAAACTAAGGGAAGTATTTTCACCACTGCCTTGAAATTCATACCATCTAAGATCTGCCCATAGTTAAGTATCAGTATGACCCTCTCTCAACTCTAGCAATGTCCTAGTTAAGTAAATTACAATCAATGAAATGATTTTCAAAACATATGATGATCTCTCTTTTCTTCTGACATACCTTTAAAGCTTCTATAACAAGATCCCTTGCTTCAAGTTCTCCTTCGAGAATACTGAATAGTGTCAGAAGTTCTGGCTTGCTGAGTTTTTCCAGATTCATCCTGAAAGACTAAAGTAAACAATAATCAGGCAGTCTTCATAGGCAGTTAAGCTGACGAAGTTAATAAAAAAAAGTGAGAGAAAGCAACAATCACAGTATAAAACGCTTTCAGAAAAGAAATGGTCAAAATGAAATATAAACACGTAAGATATTTCAGATGTTAACCACAAACTGAGTAGTAAGAGAAAATAAAATTCACTTTAACTTACTAAGATAAAATTTTCATCACATTTCTTATATTTACACACAAACAAACTAGGTCTCAAAATTAGTAACTAATTTTGTTCACAAAAACTGAAGGCAAAATTGTGGTGCAATGAAGACTATTTCACTGAAAATATAAAACCATGAAAAAAAGATCTATTTTCTAACAACCAAATTCCAAAACTATGTATAAGACATTCTGGCATCCTTTTTCAACTGGCTGAAATGAAATTTGATAAAAGCTAGTATTTGGTGGGAGACAGAAGAAATTTTGCTTTTAAATTCTCTACTTTCAGAGAGAATAATCAGCGTAATATCTATATTTAATGTAGTAAAAAGGACATAAATGCAACCACACGCAAATATACTTCAAAGGCAAAAGGATCTTGAGTTTGAGCCCAGCCAAGGCAATTTAACAATTTAGACCCTAACTCAAAATAAAACATTTTAGAAAACTGATTATCTACTACAAACTAAGTTTATGTGACTTATCAAAAGTTCACATTTCTATGAGAATCTGCATCTTCTGAAATATGTTAAAACGCAAATTGCGTGGCGCAAACTCAATCCTTTCTACAAGATTAATTTCTCACAAGACACCTACAGACTGAAGTCAGTCTCCTATATAATCTCTGAAGAGTCTTCTAACCAGTGTGCATCATAAAATACATTTTATAATTTCCAAGACAGAGCTAATTCTTTTGGCTCTCACTTTTTACTTCTAAATTGTTATTAAATCACAACATGGCTAGTTTATACTTTGAGATAGGGTGTCACCTTGCAATTTAGGTTGGTTTTGAACTTACTATGTAGCCCAAACTGGCCTCGAACCCATGGCAATCCTCCTGCCTCACCCTCCTGAGTGCAAGGATTACAATGTACCAGCAAGCCTGATGAACTTGCGCTGGGGAACTGGACCCAGGGCCTTGCGCATGCTCGGCAAATTCTCAGATCACTGAACTACATTCCCAGTCCAGTTCAAACATTCTCCAGTAATTCCCATTTTTAATAAATTTGAAGGGGCACACAAAACAGTCACTGACTCTTTCCAGGGCTACTGCCTTTAAATGAAAGAGAGTTAGTACAAAATATGTACTTCAATGTGCTTTAGACTGTGTTATTCTAGGACATGTTGTACAAATCTCTTTTTTTTGCATTTTCCCCATTTTATTAATATATGGATATGTGATTGCACAAATCTTTTAAATTAACTTTCTGACTAGTGAATTTTAGCACCAAGCTATTTTCACTTTAGATTAGGGATGTATCTTACAAGTTACTGTGAAAAACAAAACAAAATAAAACAAAACCAAAAAAACTCAAAACGAAAACCTTAACAAACCTAATAAAACCACAATTATTACATGATAGTGCTGAAAAGAAAACATTGCATTTGGAAGAATGGGCAAAACCTTCAAGACACAGGTGTAGGCTAGGACTTTTTCAATAAAACACCCAAAGCACATGAGATAGCACCAAGAATCTACAAATGGGATTATATGAAATTAAGGAGCTTTTGCACAGCAAAGGAACAATCAACAAAGTGAAGGAATGGGGAAAAAATCCTTGCCAGCTACTCCTTAAATGACCATCATCAAGAATACACAAAGAACTGAAAAAAAAAATTAGACCCTCCAAAACACAGGACCCAACCAAAAAATGGGAAACTGAAATGCATAAACAGTTCTCAGAAGTCTGAATGGCCAATAAATTTATTAAAAAATGTTCAACATCTTTAGCCATCAGAGAAAAGCAAATGAAAACAATACTGAAAACAATACCAGTAAAAATGGCTGCTATTAACTGAAAACACAGCAAAGGCTGGCAATGCTGGAAAAAGGAGTGAGCCTCCAATATTACTGGTGGGACTGTAAACTGGTACAACCATTATGGAAAGCAGTATGGAGATTCCTCAAAAGACTGAAAATTGATATCCCATTTAACCCAGTGATACCTCTACTGGGTATTTTCCTAGAGTAAAAAAAATCTTACAAGAGTAATACATGCATATTGACATTTATAGCATCATAATTTATAATAGCCAAACATGGAAGAAGCCAATATGCACAACCAGAGATGAATGGGTTAAGAAGAAGGGGTACATATACAAAATGGAGCACTACTCCACCATAAAGAATGACAAATTTGAATCATTTGTAGGAAAATGGATTCACCTTGAGAACATTATGCTCAGCAAAATGAATCAGACCTAGGAAGTTAAATATATGGTTTCTCTGAGAAAATCAAGCCATAAAAAATCCAAGAGATATGGAAGTCAGATGATGGACTTTGTGGAAAGGGATAGTAGGGGTGGTGAGAGAGTGGGAAGGGGAAAGGGAAATGATATACAAATTAAAAAATGAATTTTAAAAAAGGTGGTAAAAAGAACATAGGCTTTACAGTCAATGCCAAGTCCATATCTTCTTAGTTGTGTGACTGGGCAACTTCCCTCTGGAACTGTCACTAGGGAAGATGGGGGCTTGAAATGGTTTTTAATTGAAGATACCCAATGCCAACTCAAGGACTAGCTTGATTCTTAGTTTGCTCATCTGTTGATATGTTAACTCATAAGGCTGCTGTGAAGATTGAGTTAATAAGCATAAAACATCTTACCACATTCCTGATTATCATCTGAATAGTGGCTTTAATAACTAATAACTGCTAACCTCTCATTCCTCAGAATTCTAAAAAAGGCATCACCAAAATTCAAGGATGCCAAATTCAATGTCTCCAGAAATACTTTCAACTGCCCTTTGTAGACAGGAACCACACATGAACAATGCTGCTAGCAGACACTATGCGGCGGAGAGTGGTGAAGAACTACAGTTGAGTCCCACTGGTTTCGCAGAAGACCTGCCCCCCCCTCCCCCGCCACAAACTACTCCCATGGTTTCATGTTTTCACTTCCTCAGAAAGAGACTGCAAGGTAGATAAAACACCTTGTCATCTAATGCTCTCCTCCTCCCTTTCCACGATGTTAAGCAGAAGAACAGGCACACAGTAAAAGCATCTAATGAATACCAATTGCACAGAGTAAGTCAATTGGCAATGTAAGTCATAATCAAAGTACAAAGATGGAAATAGAGCTAAAAACGATTGTGTTCACATACATTGCTCTCTTTTCTTCAGTATCTTTATAGTTCTTAAATATTCTTAGCCAAAACTATGGGCTAGAGGTAGTGTGATAGGAGCAAAACATAATGGACTTGGACTCAGTGACAGAGTGAGGAATTTTAGTTCCAGTTTTGCCAATGAACAACTCTAATGCCTCAAGGAAGGAATTACCCAGCTGTTCTAACCACAAGTTTCCTAACAGATAAAACAAACTAGACAATCTCTATTGTTCTCCTTGGTTTCATTCTAAGCTTCTACGTAAAAAATCAAGCATTTATAAGTACAATTAAATGAAATTAATATATAAACTAAGTCAGATTATACCTAAATCAAAATCTTTGCTGTATTATGAAAAATATAAAATATCTTAATCAAAGAATAAACATGATGTAATCTTTAGAGTCACTCTGTAAATGAAATAATTCAGCCTAGATGAGAATAAAATTCTATTGGATAACAAAATAAAGACCAACACTCTTAGTTATTATTTTATGCCTGTAGATCACTTGGGCACACAAATTTTAATATTCAGAACATTTTACTAATTTATACCAACTCATTTAGTTTAGTGTCTACGTACACTAAATACAACACAAGCATTGTACAGAATGAAATTATACAGCTGTATATGTTACTCAAGAACCAACATATTTCATTTCTCATAAAAAATTTAGCAATTCTTATTCTTAAAAATAATTTAGCAATTCTTGCTTTTCTATATGTTTGGACCTAATCTCAATATACAGAGCATTACAATAAATTTTGTCTAAAGTATAGTAAAACTGCATTATATTTTAGGGTGGCACTGATAAGTCCTATAGGAGGAACGAGGGTGATACTGACCTGGTAATTAGTAGAACTGCACTTTAGTCCTCACGTATAAACTCAAGTTTTCTTCAGGTGAAATTTGGGGAAATTGACAAATATATTTAAAATGCCATCAGCATGGTGGAAAAATGTCCAGTACTGCAAAATAGTAAAAAATTTATTATCCATGTGGCTATACTATGAACAAGTTTATAAATCCCATTGTTACCTGTCATTATAGCTTATGGAGCCTGACAGCTATAGTTGTATACTGACAAGAACAAAGAAAATAGCCAATTCTTCAAGTTGAAGCTAAATTATGTATGAAAAACAACAAAAATTTGACTTACGTTTGCAACTATTATTAGGAAAGGTAGGGGATTTTAAAATCTTTTTTACTTTAATTTAGGATGTTTAATGCCATATCAAGGGCTAACTTCTGACTATCACTAGAAAAGCCTATCTCCCTGCATTAATAAAAGCCTATTTGCTCAAATCACCATGACTTAAGCACCATGAACTGATACAGAAAAACATAATTACAACTGAAATACTCAACCTACCCAATTTGTGTCAGGAAAATTGCCATTTTATTTCATCATCAACGAATCAACCCATGACCATCTCTACTTTGTCTATAAGGCAACTATACATTCCAGGTTCTACTTTTTCCCATTTATGTCCAAATATTAAATACTGAATTATATGCAAAATATTTGCTTATGTTTTCCTAATTGTATTAAACTCAGAAAAAATTAAAAACGAAACCAAAAGGCAAGGGGCATATTTCAATGATAACAACATGGTCTTAGTATCTGTGAGGCCTGGGTTCAATCCTCAGCACAAAAGAAAAAACAGCTTATGCTTATTCAGTCAATTGTTGTTAATATTTGTCTTGATTTTAAGTCACTAAGTGTGAAAACCTACTGAGGTGCTGAAACCTAACAGTCAAATAGGGAGAGTGTCAAAGGAGAAAAACAATGAGGTAATAAATTCTTGGCTGCTTTATCCAATCAAGAATCAAGAATCAGTTATTTAACTACAAATCTCCGTCTCCCAATTTAGGGGAAGAAGTATAAATTTGTCGTGCAGTCTACAATATGGAGCCAGATCTTTTTTTGTCGTTGCAGTGCTGGGTATTAAACCCCGCAGGCAACCTACTGAACAAGCTATTGCAGCAATTTCTGCCCAATACATGGGCAAAAATCACGCGGCCAGGATTTTTTTGAAAAAAGACTGCTTCTAATCTCACATTCATTACCAAAAATATGACCTGCCATTTTGGCATGCCACTTTAGAGTCTACAGACTAATTCTCTATTTATTTTCTACACGAGCTGTTTAGTCATTATCCATTAAGTGACTTCGAAAGACAAGATCATCTCAACCAGATGCTCAGCTCACTGCTTCCATTAGAATCTCTCCAAGATCCAACTTTCCTTAGAGTTTATACACAGACATTTCTGTTTAAAGAATGCCACAGTCTATAAATTTAAAATAAAAACCACTTGTGGACAAGTTGTCAGGGAATGTATCATACTCTGTGGTACATCCAGCTGCAGTTATATTGGAGTTTTTTCAATTAAAAAACACTTATATAATAAAAAAGGATGAAGTTGCATGTATTTCAATACCTTGGTAAAATAAACCCATACAAATCCTAAGTATAAGCCAGGCATAATGCACCTGTAATCCCAGAACTCTGGACCACTGAGCAAGAGAATGGATTCCAAGTTTCAAGCCCAGCTTTTGCAATTAATAAGACCCTGTCTCAGTGTGAAAGCCCTGAGTTCAAGCTCCAGAAGCACAAATGTACAAACAAACAAGGCTGGGTAGGCAGCTAAGGGCTCAGCCCACCCCATAGTACAAAACAAAACAAAAGCACTAAATATGAACCATTTTTATGTTACCAATAGATGACACCAAAGGAGCTTGCCCAGCATTCCATTTAGACTATTCCCAGGCTACTTCCCACCAAGTCAAAGTCAATAGCCAGAATACCACAAAGTATCTTATACATAAACTTTAACGTGCCAAGAGCTACAGGACTTATAGGTATCAAGAAGGGTGTGTGCAAAACACACACACACTGTACTTCCTTGACTACAGTGCTCATTTTGCCTAGGAAGTATGTTGGAGTAGCTTGGGCTGTGTTTATTTTATTACGAACCTTTCCTATCTTCTGTTAATACCTCCACTCCAGGTTCTAATTACGCTCCTTGGTTTTTAAAGAAGTCCCAGTTTCCGTTTTGGAACTCTGATTTAATTCTATAGGCTAGCAGGCACTGTTGTCATTTTACCACAAAGAGATTGGGTGGTAGAAAAAGCAACACCCTACACAGGTTCTACAGCTATGTAAGCACCAGGACAGGGCAGGGCAAGGTGGAGTACCAGTAAAATGTTCTGTTTGACTAGTATGTGGATGTGAGTAATATCTGTGGAACTGAAGGCTTTCTTTCCCTCAAAATAAGAGGCAATATGGGACACAAAATAGCGAAAACAACATTATCAGGAGTCTTGAATAGCTCCTGGAACGAAATACAAAAATAAATAAATAAATAAACCAGAGATTTAATTTAACAGGTCTGTGGTACTGAGGATCAAGCCCAAGGGCATTCTCACTCAGTTCCATTCCCAGACCAATTCTATGTTTGATTTTGAGATAGGTCTTTCCAAATAGCTAAATTAGCCTGGACAGGTGCAAACTTGAAATCTTCCTGCCTCAGCATCCCAGAGTTCTGGGTTGTATTCAAGTCTGCACCATCAGGCCTGTTTGTAAGATCTATTTAAAAAAAAAAAAAAACCTGCCCAGCACAGTAGCACACACCTGTATTCCCAGCTACTTGACAATGACCCACGAAGATCAGATCCCAGCCCGGGAAACTGAACGGACCTTGTCTCAAGAAAGAAAAAGGGAGGGAGGAAGGGGAAAGGAAGGAAGGAGAAAGAAAGACACACAGCTAGGCAGGCAGACTGGCTGGTGAGGTAGCTTAGTGCAAAAGCTCTGGCTTCAATTACTAATACTGGCCAAAAAAAAAAAAAAAAAAAAAAAAGGAAAAAAGTTGCCCAGGACGGGATTGGATATGCAATCGTCTTGCCTCCGCCTCCTTGACTGGTGGGATTATAAATCTAAGCCACCAAGCCTAGCTCAATTTATACTTGTGACTACAACTGACTTACATTTGAGGACAGTCAGTCTGTTTTAAGTATATGTAATCAGATTTGTGCAAAGATGTAAATTTATTCTAAATAACTCACATATATAAGCAAAACTAAAATAGGAATCAACTGATTCTTAAAACTCAAAGAGCTAAGACTGACATACATAAAGGGGTTTTTGAGCTTTCCACCAGATAATATTATTCTTAAAAAACCTGGTTTATATGAAATAATCATAATAAAAGAAACCCACAACATTTATAAATACTAAATCTATATATGGGTTAAACACTGTATTGCTATTTTTAAAGTGTATCCAAAGCAACCTCTTACCAGGAGGTTGCAGGTGGTGACATGTTACCTTGACTAACTCAAAAGATTTCAGATTCTCCATCTCTGGCACTTTCAGTTTTCAAGGGGATTATTTATATATTTAGGTCAAGACAGTGACAACACTGTAAATGATTCCTCTCAATCCTTTGGTTGGCATTTTAAGGTCAGGCTAGGGAATAAAAACATGCCATCATGCTACGATAAAATAATTTTTGCCAGGCGTGGTGCTACACACCAGTAATCCTAGCTACTTTGGAAGGTTGAGACAGGAGGATCATAAGTTCAAGGTCAGTCTGGTCAACCAATGAGATCCTGTGTCAAAATTTTAAAGAAGGGATGAGTATGTACTTAAGTGGTATAGCATCTGCATGTTCAATCTCCAGTACCAACCCCCCAAAAATCAGATCAAGAAAGCATATTTTATGTACATTTGTTAAAAAGCTATTTTGCTATTATTTACAAAAGTTCTAAAGTCAAGCTAAGAAGAGGTAGTTAAAATAAGGTTATTACAATTGTCCCTAATCCAATATAACAGGTATCCTTACATGAGAAAATCTGAATACAGAGGTCAGAGTAAGACAGAGAGAGGAGAGAGCCTCCTGTGAGCCAAGGAGAGAAGCCTCAGAAGAAACCAACCCTGCTAACACATTGGTTTTAGACTGCTAGCCTCCAGAATTATGAGAAAATAAATTAAGTCACCAGTCTGTAGTACTTTACCACAGCCAAAGAAAAGAATACAACTTGCTACCCATTTACTACATTAAATCATTCACTCATTCATTCATTCATTCGTTTGAGATAGTCTCACTGTAGTCCAGGCTGGTCCTGAACTCATTACACAACCCAGGTTAGCCTCAAAATTATGGCAATCTTTGTGCCTCAGCCTCCATGCGCCACCACACTCAGCTAATTTTACGTGGTAATGGGGAATCAAACCTAGGGCTTCACACGTGCTAGGCAAATGCTTTACAACCCCACCACTTACTACCTCTAAAGAGAGGCTGGAGGAATGGCTCAGTGGTTAAAGCGCTTGCTTAGCTTGTCACACGCTTAGCACCTGAGTTCGATTCCCTACAAACACATAAGCAGGGCATGGTGTTGCATGCCTGTCTGTAATCCCAGTACTTGCGAGGCTGAGACAGGAGGATTGTGTCGAGTCCAAGGCCAGCCTGGGCTCCGCAGTGAGTTCAGGACCAGCCTGGGCCACAGAGCAAGAGCTTGTCTCAAATAAAGTAAAGAGCATTAGAACACCCAAGACAGGGGTGGAGGCACATTCTTATAGTCCTGGGAATCAGGAAGCTGAGACAGAAGTATGAAGATCACAAGTTCATAGCCAGCTTGGGCTATCCAGCAAGTTTGACGGGAGCTGGAACTACCTAGTTCACACCTTATTAAACGAAAGAAAGAAAAAGATAGACCTAGAACTAAACCTTCCATGAAAGTACCATTGACACATTGTTCCTCAGAATGCTCTGTTTTTGACTTACCAGCCTTTTCTACACACTACAGGACACATTACATAAAACAGAATGGTTTGGGAACATTTTATAAGAATTGTAAATTTGAGGATCCTTCAAACAAGGATGGTTGGAGTTACCCTGAAATATGAATGTACACTTACAAATAATGGTACTGAGGGCTCAAGATGCTCATTTATCTAATACTGTCAAGACAGACTTTGATATAAGTCTCAAGAGACCAGTTCTGCAGTTAAGCTAATCTTCTTCAAGGTCAAACATTCATACTACAGTAGTATTCATACTCAAATACACACTACTCTGTTAGAGGCAAATTCTAGGGTATCAGACTTTCTGGATTTCAGTTTGCTATACAAATGAACAACAATTAACATTAATCACTACCACCTCCGAGTTCTATAGAGTAGTTTTCTAAGAATTCAAGTACAAATGGTAATAAGAAAAGGTAAGTGTTTACATGCTAAATACTAGCGACAGTGTTCTAAGCACGTGACATATACTCACTAAGTCAACCCCCACAACTATCCTGGGTGACAGATGCCTTAACTGTCATGAACAAATTCATCATCATCATCATCACTATCATCTGCACTTCACAGATGGCAAACTGAGGCAAAGAAGCTAAATAACTTCCTCAAAGTCTCATAGCAAGTATATGATAGAATGAAAACTGAACCCAGGTAATTTGATTCCAAAGGCTTCCCTGGTAACCACTGCTCATATCTGATCTCATTTTATCAGCAAAAAGAATGGTGTAGTGGAACCACCTTAGGTAAAGGTGATTGACAAAACTAGAAGGGACTTCAGAAATAATCTAATTCAGCACTCTCATTTTACAGATGAGTACCAAGTATTTGACTATATTTAAATAGAACTAGGTATAGCACTTCTGTTTTTAAGATCCACTCTAATCTCCTTTCTGGAGCACTGTGGCAGGTGTGTGTTGTGTCTAGTTTGAAGACTCATTGGTTACCTGCATATGCCTCTCTTTCTCATTAGCCACGAAGATTTATATATATATATTTTGAAAAAAAGAAAGCAACCTTACACCCACAAGCAAATACTGAAACATCACGCCCTTTGAGAACATCAATACAAAGCTATTAAGTAACACAAAGCTATTAAAAACAGGTCTGTCTACCTGGATACCTGTTTATACCTTTTCAAGTATTCTCAATGAGATAAGACCAAACCTGAAGAACTGCATTACTCAAGTTGATGGAATGGATGTTAATAAAAATAACAATGGCCTTATATTAATTTTTTTTTTTACTGAAAGTTTTAAGAAGTCATACCTCAACACCAGAATGTCATTAGAAGTTTTAACTACTTCAGTATTTGGTAGGTTCCTTTATTTAGAATAAAATTATGATTTTTTAACCATATAAGTATCTGTATCAGTTATCTGACCCCTAAAACTCTGCACTTCTGAAATAAAGTAAACACAATAGGAAAAAATAACAGGAAGATTGATTTTATTTTCAGTAAAATGACTCCAGGCCCTAATTCTACAGAGTCTAGAATGCAAAAACTTTTCAAATGTTAATACAGGATGAAGTAACTGACTCCACTGTAATAGGTTCCAAACTTAGAAGTTCTAAAGAGTATGATATAGTTAGACGTAACCATAAAAGTTAAGATATCTGTATTTTAACTATATGCATAATCTGACTCTCCCTGAACTGCAAGAACTTCCCAGAAGCCTCTAACAGAACTATAACTGGTGATATTTTTATAAATAAAAGCTTAATCAGTTGAATATTACCAAGAAGCCCAGCAATTACTTCAGGGTTTGTTGGTAATATTCAGTTGACTGGTTGCCTGCACACGCCTGTGTAAGATTCTTCAGGGGCAACAATTCTCATGGAGACAGAGTTTTTGTGGAAAGTGCATGGATTTTGGAGTCCAACAGTGCTGGGTTTATATCCTGGCCCTGCGACTTCCTAGTTCCTTTATTTATCTATCCTTTGAGCTTTAGCTCTTGATCTATAAAATGGTGATAATAAAAACTCCAGTAGTAGTTTCATGATTTAAAGGAGTTAATGACTAGCCAGTTCTCTCATTTTTTAACCCTTGAAGACTTGATTTCAACTTCACATGTTATTCTAATGGAGTACTACTACCCATTATTCATTAATTTCATCTACAGATCAAAATGAATTTAATCCTTCTGAGTAGACAGGCTGATGTGTTTCAAGAAGGCAGATTGTCCGACTAGGGAAAGCAGCTCTGGGATATGATCAACAGAAGGCCAGGCCAAAGATAAATGCATACTACTTGAGAAAAGGCCATTTTTCTGCCTACATTCATGTTTTGTGCCTTTAGCAAAGTAAAAAGCATGCCTTTCTTTCACTGATTTTTTTTACAAGCTTTTGGTCAAATTATAATCTTAACTTGTAATGAATGAGCAATCAGTTTTCTAAATATGGTACAGCTGGGTTGGAGACGCAGTTAAGAGTGCTTGCACAGGCATTCCCAGCATGACATCAAAATTAGCCAGGCATGGTGGCATATGCCTGTAATCTTAGCACTCAGGAGACGGAGGCAGGAGGACTGTGTGAGTTTGAGGCCAGCCTGGGCTACAAAGTGAGCTCAGAACTAGCATGGACTTCTGACTGAAAACCTGTCTCAAAAAATGAACAAAGAAAGAAAGGAAGGAAAAGAAAAAAGAAAAGAAGGGAGAGAGGGAGGGAAGAGGGAATGGAAAAAAGCCAGGTAGGCTATTTTTTTTTTTTACATTAAATGCGTAATGTACACGTGCCTACATCTGTAATTCAGGAAGTTATCATATTCTATGAATTCATAATATATCTGCTTTCTGTCTCACGAGACTCAGAGCTCTAATGGACAACTACTATTTCTATTTAATTTGATGAAACTTAGCACCTAGCAGTCTGGTTCAAAGGAATACTCAAAAAATGCTAGTTGGGAAGAGACTTAAACTACTTTGAATCTAGCCCACAAGCGATCTTTTCTTTTAGAAAACAAGTAGCCACTAAACACTTTAACCAGGTAACTATCGCAATGAAAGTGTGGTTTTAGGAGGATTATGGCTTAGGTACACAGCTGACTTGACTGAAGAGAAATGAAGCACAAACAACACTTATTGGAAAATTTAACAGTACAGGTATGAGGTAAAAATGTGTGCACTAGAATGGTGACAGTAGGAATGGAAAAGACTGATGACACAAGACACATTAAACAGAAGAATTTAGTTATCTGAACTTGGTGAATGATTTCCATTTAGGGAGGTTAAGAGAGGAAATAATTTCAGATCTGCTGAGGTTTTTGAGACTGGGTCACTAGAACAATGATGCCATTAAGAGAAATAGGGATGTCAGAAAGGGAACTGGTTTTATGGAGAAATGATGACTATAACGTGAGACATGCTGATGAGAAGTAATCAGACCCCCCCAGAGGGACACGCAGAATTGGCTCGTGTACCAACGGCCAAGTGCTCAGAGGAAGTACAGGAGGCTTTAAAGATGGAATTTTTTTTTTTTTGAGACAGAGTCTTGCTCTGTAGCCCAGGCTGGCCTTTGACTCATGGCAATCCTCCTGCCTCAGCCTCCTGAGTGCTGGGATGACAGGCGTGTGCCACCATGCCCGGCTTATGTGGTGCTGGGGCATCAAACTCGGGTACTTGGCGCTTGACTAAGTGCTTAATAGGCAAGCATCTTAACTGCTGAGCCACTCCTCCAGCCCCACAGACTGAATCTTTTAAGAAAATGTCTTTTGTGTCCTTGATTGAAACATAAGAGGCAGCTGGCCCAGTGGCACAGGCCTGTAATCCCAGCATTCTGGAAGGCTCAGGCAGGAGGCCCAGCCTGTGTGACTCAGGAGATTCTGTCTCAAAATCAAAAATTCAAATGGTTGGGGAATGTAGCATGTATCTCAACATTAAGTTCTTGAGCTTGATTCCCCAGTACCACAAAAGGAAAGAAACAAAAGAACAAAAGAAAAGAAAGAGAAGAGGGAACAGGAAGAAGTTGGCATAAACCACAGGTCTAGACCAGATCACATCTGTACCCGTATTATACCAGTTAATAACTAAACTGGTCCTCTTGTTATTCCTGTAGCACCCAGTGTTAACAGAAAATTCTAGTCAGTAGAAATTAAGTAATGGGGCACAACTCCCAAGAGCCCTACCACTTACCACCACCAGTTACTCTCCATCTTTCTCTCCCTCATGACTTAACAATTCTCACCTCTTGTTAAACCAATCGATCTGCTTTCCTTCTGTTCTTTCTTAACTCTTACCCTTCTACTCCCCAGCACACTTTAACCTAGCCATTCCCAACAGCTCTGCACAGTCTACCGGCACATGCTCCCAAGGCTCAGGGTCACGAGTCTTTTTTGTCTATAAACCTCACCACCTAGTGCTCTCCTATTTCCCCCTCTAATTTGTATTAAGATCAGTAACAATTATGGGATTATGGGTTATACTCTTTAAGCTCAGTAACAACACTCACTGTGGCTGCAGAAGTTACAAAGTATTTATTCAACAGCAGCACACACATTTATACCGGAAGTTTTGGAGCTGGAGAAATGGCACAGCAGTTAAAAGTGGTTGCCTTGCAAGCACAAGGCCCTGAGTTTGATTCCTCAGCACCACATAAAGATGGATGTGATGGTGCACACCTGTAATCCCAGCACTTGTGAGGCTGAGGCGGGAAGATTGTTGTGAGTCAGCATGGGCTACATAGTGAGTTCAAGACCAGCCTGGCCTACAGAATGAAACCCTGTTTCAGTAAATAAATAAATAAATATTCAAAGTTTTGGATTTGTACCAAAAATACATTTTGGAAATAGTTGGTGGGAGGAACTTTATTGTTTCATTCTTTCCTTCAATGCTTGTCTTCAATCCACAAGCCCCTACTCTCACTCTCTTCCATGTCCACAGTTAACTCTTCTACTCGTATTTTCTTCTCATCCCAGTCTTGATTGCTCCTATAATAAATAACCCCTTACTTTCAAGAATGCAGGGAATATGATCTTCAAAAATAAGGCAAAAATCACCTTAAGTTTAAATTACCAGTGAAACCCCCTTAAATCTCAGACTCATCCATATACCCTGCAGTCACTGTACCCACCACACCATTTATATGATATTTAGGGTGGTGGCACTTACGAGAATAGGGCTTGGAGTTGGAGCAACTGGTAATTCATGAAGACACCAGCAGGCTGAATCCCTTGCCTTTCTTTTCTTTTCTTTTCTTTTTTTTCCGGTATAGGGTTAGGACTCAGGGACTTCATATTGAGCTGTACTCCCAACCCTTTTCGGTTTTTATATTTTAGGACAAGATCTTACTATTGCTAGATTGCTCAGGCGGGGCTCAAATTTGTTATCCTCCTGTCTTAGCTTCCCAGACTGCCAGGATTACAGATGTACACAGCCCACCTCTGTTGCTGCTCCTAAGGCCTCCATGTGTTTTTCCTGTGAGCCACCACTACCCTCTGCACTTCTTTTCTCCTCAGGATCAAAAAAAAAAAAAAAAAAACCCACCCTAATTATTAAACATATTTCAAGCAAACACACATTCTCCCAAAAATCCTTGGCTCAGGTATCTGACATCATGATAAATACAGGTTTTACTTCCCTCTAGGTAGGAATCTTATCTATTTATTAATAAATTTAAAACAAAATCAGGGCTGGAGGAATAGCACCGGGGTTATAACACGTGTGTCAAAATCAACCAACTATGATTAGACACTACTTTTTTTCTTCTGCTAAAACGCTAAAGGTGTAATAGAATATTTAATATTAATTTCCTTAACTCTAGGCAAGTGGTAATAATGATGGTAATAGCAATACTTACCAGCTACTGTTTCCTACATGCACATACTTGGTTTGTGTTACACACTAGTTTGTGTAATTTTTAAAAACAAAATCTCAGTTATTTCTATTTCACAGTTGAGGAAACTGAGGTATAATGCAGACTCAAGAGATTTGACCTTGGCGTTCTTAATGTTTATGCTTTAAACAGCCTGGTACTACAGGCCTATAATTCTAGCACTCTGGGAAGCTGAAGTAGGAGGATCCCAAGTTCGAGCCCAACCTGGGCAACTTACCAAGACTATATCTCAAAATCTAAAATAAAAAAGGGCTGGGGATGTAGCTCAGTGTGAAGGTCCTGAGCTCAATCCCCAGTGCAAAAAATAAAGAAAGAAAGAAAGAAAGAAAAAAGAAAAAAAGAAAAAGAAAAAAGGAAAAAAAGATAAAAGATATTGCAATCTCATAAAATATCTTATAGGGAAAATCAAGACAAAAGGAAGACTTTTTTGCTGTTGTTGGTGTGTGTGTGTGTGTGTGCGCGCATGGGACTGGAGATTCCCAGCCTGTTTTTCAGTTCTGATTATGAGACAGGGTCTCTAAAAGTCACTAAGTTGCCCAGGTTATTCTTGTACTTTCAATCTTTTCGCCTCAGCCTCTCGGGAACTGTAGGTGTGGGTCACCAGATGCTGCCAGAAGTGCGATGTGCCATATTTTATCAGCACGTTATCTTTCTAGTCTACATTAAAGTAACAGTTTTGGAATAAAGTCAGCAAATACCCATTAAGACATACAATATACTAGACACTGTGAAAGACATCAACTATTCCCTCAAATGTATAATTTCAGACACATTTAGTGTATACAAAGAAGTCTTCTACATACAATGCTTTTCCTCATCTAAATGACCAAAAAGATGGCTAGTTTTTTTTTGTTTGTTTTGTCTTTTTTTTGAGACAGGATCTTGCTCTGCAGTCCAGGCTGGTACTAAACTCACTATGTAGCTCATGCTGGCCTTGAACGCACAGCAATCCTCCTGCCTCGGCTTCCCAAATTCCGGGATTATAGGTGTGCACCACCATGCCTAGCCAAAAAGATGCTGAATAACAAATTAAAGGAAAGACTTCCAAGGCCCAAAGGTATATCAAACAGGTCTTGCTTTTTCCTCTCTGTTTATTAAGGCTCTGGCAATCACCCCTACTTTGGTTTCCTTAGTTTCTGTTCTCTACTCATGTAATAAGATATATCTTTTGGGGATTTCCTATTCTCCTTCTAGTTTTTTCTGCTGTTATTGCTGTGGGCCCATGTCTTACTCTCTTGAGTTTGCTGGAGGGACACTCCAGTTTCTTCTTTGTGCTTTCTCACTGGAGATCTGGAAATAATCACTGAGCAGATCTGTGAGCAATGAGAGTGGATCTGAAACCTTGGAACCTAACTATTCAAAAATAATTACCTTCAGGAAGTCTATCTTTAGGAAGTCTAATCAGGAAGGTAAAAGACATCAGTAACCCTCTGTGATTCCAGCTCTCTGCATCTCACTACTACCAGCTTCAGCTATAGATAGTAGCTGAGATGGACTTTAGCAGGCAAAAGAAACAATGCTAAAAATATGGAAAATTTGAACACACACAAGTGCTGGCCACAGATGATTACTGGGGATTCAATGACACTAACATCAGGCTGAAGTCATCAATACCATGGATCTGCCCGATAAAGTGCCACCTTGACAAAACCTTTATGGGCACAGTACCAAGGCACTTTGGTAGTTACTCATACATGTAAACAGCTAGAGTTTATCAAGCTCTTTATCCTTATTTCTGAGATTTAAAACTTGTTATTTTCATCCTCTAAACTTCAGATGATTCTAGCATTGCAAAACCAATCAACAACATTATGTACTGTTTTCCTACAGAGGTAAAAACCCAATCAACATACAAGAGGGGCTAGGAAGCAGTCAAAGGCCACAGGACCAGATTAATCATAAACCTGGCCAAATGAGCCTGAAATTTCTTCAAACACTTCCTGCCTTTTGTTTCACCCAGCAGTACACCGAGCCCACCCAACCTGGGAGATAGTGACTCTTAATGGAATGTGACTTATTTATCTACCTTTACTGTTTCATTTGAAAATAAGCCGTCACTCACTGACTGTCGAACGACATACACTGCATTTCTATCCACACAATGCCACCTCTACAGATACCCAACACACTCGTCTCACTGGAAGTCAGTAAGAGGACGGTTTTTCAAATTCCCAGTGAAGAAAAATAAGGAAAATCAAAAATAAAACGTAACTCAAACCTTAAAAACCCTCAGAAGCTGGGCTGCCCCCCAAGGAATGGGATTAAAGGGAAGGTACTAAGGATGTAGGCAAGGAGGCACTTTCCCATTTCTCCTATCCAGAGCCGAAAAAAGTCCCAAAGCAGGGCAACTCCCGACGCCCCGCGACAGCCCCGGGACCCGCGAGGCTCAGAGAGGAAGGCTGCGCATCAAAGAATGGGGGATGGGACGAAGTGGGTGGGTAAGGCCGCTTCGCCCGTGGAGCTGCTCTCTGATTTTTGCTTCGCCCCATTCCTCCTTTTTGGAAAATACTCGTTTGACCTTACAGAGGCCACCAGCTCTGGCCCCACAGCAGCGAGAAGGGACAGGTGTAGGCAACGAGGCCTGGCCCCCCGGGGGTACAGAACGGGGGCGAGGGGCGGCAGCTCCGAGAATGGAATCTGAGTCCTCCGCCACCGCGGGGGCGCAGGACGAAGGGGCCCTTAAATAAGAACTGTCAGGAGGCAGGGCCCTCGGGGGAGCTAGGAAGCGGCGAGGGACAATGGGCAGCGGCGAGGACCCCCGGAGGATGAGGAGCCGCCTCCTCGGGGAATACCGGGAGGCGGCGGGCGGCCCCGCCCCCTCAGGGGCCGGGCCCGCCCGGCGGCTCGGGGGCGGTGGCGGGAGGCGCCCACCCTCTCTTTCCCCTCGGGAACACGGCCTCCCGGCCACCGCCAAGCCCCCCGGCCAGCAGCTCCTACCTCTCCCCGGCGCTCCGGGCTCCGCTCCCAGCCGCCTCCGCCACCCGCTCCGCATCCACTGGCGCCCGGAGCCCTGCCCCTCAGCCGCCGGCGGCGGCACTGGCGTTCACCGCGGCCAATTGTCGCCTCCTCTCGCGCGCGCCGGCACCAATCGGCGTCGGGCGGAGGAGGAGCTTCTCCAAAGTCATTCAGACTCCTCCCGGGGCCCCGAGATCCCTTTTGTTTGGAGAGAGCCGGGCCGGGATTGCGTTTGCGTCACTTCCGGTAGGAGGCGCCCTCCTCCGGCCGGAGATTGAGTAGGTTTACCTCTTCCCGCCCGCGATCTCCGGCACACCTTGTCGTGGGAGGTTACGGGACGGCGCTGTGGCGAGTGCTTCGGTGTTTAGCCTGGCTGTATGGGAAGCTTAGGAGTCGTGGGCTTCTGGAGGCCTTGCTGGAATTTCCTCTAAAATGTTCATAAGTGAAGTGAATTTTGCTATCCGCTTTAGAACTAGGTGAAAATCTGGTAGCGTGGCTTCCGTTCTCCTTGCCACCTCCCCTCACTCACCCCCGGACCGCCTGCGGTTATGGTGCTAGCTGATCAGGCGCAAAGATGAAGAGCTCAGAGACCACTTGTGTCTTTTCATGTGGTGTGAAGAAGACTCTGTCCCTGGAGCTCCGGGGGACACCGGAAAGCACCCTGAGCCACCTGCTTTCCAGGCAGAATCAGCTTCAGGTTTGCAAGCTGATTTGCAAATTCGCAAACCGTGCGTGCCAGTTGAAAGGAAGGACTCTTTGTATTCTTGGCCCGTTATACTGTGGGGCAGTGATGGCTGAAGCAAGGACAGCTAGATGCACGGGATGTCTACACCTTGTGAACTCAGGAACGCAGATCTTGTTACCGATAGCATGACTGAATAACCCAGAAGAATGAGCAAAAGAATGCATCGTTAGTTGCAAGCTTTCCTGAAATAAAGTTTCTGGTTTCCTTTTCCATAGGCTCCACTCTTTTCACAGATTGATTCAGCTAATGAAAGTAATAGCCTCTATATTTGAAATAAAACAGTAAATATTTGTAAGAATTAAATATTTACAATGCACAAATAATGTATTACTTTTGACCTGGAGTTGTAGTTCAGCTGTTAAAGCACTTCCCTAGCAAGCCCAAGGCCCTGGGTTTGATTCCCTAGTACCACATAAACTGGGCATGGTAGCACATGCCTATAATCCCAGGTCTCAGGAGGCTGAAGCAGGAGTATTGCCTTGTGTTTGCCAGCCTGGTCTATGTAGTGAGTTCAGGATCAGCCTGAATTAGAGCAAGTCTTTGTCTCAGGAAAAAAGAAAAGAAGAGAAAAAAATATATACATACATCTTTTAATATATTACTCCTTATTTTCACAATTATTATTAATAAGACAGTAGTAAGGGCATAGTATTCACCTAGGCAAACAGTCCAAGGCAGACATAGCCTGACATCATGTAGTTTAGTCTAGTGAAGAGAGGAGACCAGTCTGTGTATTCACAGTGTGAAGGAAATACAGCATGATGTATTACTTCTGTCAGCTCAGGTCCAGATAATTCAATACTCATCAAGAACAGGGGACACAGTCTTTGAAAAGGAAAAGGCTCAGAGCCTGGCCCAGTGATACAGGCCTGTAATCCTAGCACTATAGGAGGCTGAGACAGGAAGATTATAAATTCAAATTTGAAACCAGCCTGAACAATTTAGAGACTATGGCTTGAAATCAGAACAAAATAATGGGCTGGGGTTGTAGCTAAAAGCAAGGCACTTAGCTCAATCCTCAGTCCAAAAAAAGAAAAGAAAAACAAAAACAAGTTTATGCAAAATCAGTTCCTGCTCTGTAGGAGATAAAATGAGGCAATAGACAAGAATATTCTCACACTCTTTCAGCTCCTGGCCACTCTCCTTTCTCCCATGTAGAAGTAAGACCTGACCTCCTGTGGCCAACATCTGAATATTCTTTTCAGACCTTTCAGGATGCTAGTTTTCTGACAGAGGTGTTAACGTCTGTGTCAGTCTGAGTATACGGAGAGAAGAAGGTGGTTTAATTTTCAACATGAGGAAGCTTGGAGAAACAGTTCATTTTAAAAAAAATTCCTCCCCTTTTTGATACTGGGAATGAAGTTGAGGGCCTTCACACTGAGGAACATCCCCAGTTCTTTTTATTTTTGATTTTGAGACAGGGTGTCAGGCAGATTTTGAGCTTGTGATCCTCTTGTTCAGTCAACCAGAGTGCTGGGACGACAGACCTGTGTTATCAGCCCAACAACAACAAAAAGAAGTTTTGTCAAGATCCAATTACCCTCTGAGTTACAGTGGCACATGCCTGAAATCGCAGCACTCAGGAGGCTGAGCAGTAGGACTGGGAGTCTGAGATACCTGAGGTTGGACAGGGAATTCAGGACCAGCCTGGATTATCACCTAGAACTTCAGACAGACATCAGTCATGCCCTGTGTTTACAAAGAAAATCAGAGAGGTAGGACAAAGGGCCAGGCTGATGATAGCTGCTCATTAAATACTGATTTGACTTAAAATTCCTGAGTTGATGAAAAGCAGAGTATTAGGTGCTGGAACAGGCCCATAAAGTTGAAATATTCCGTTTCCTCGTTTCCTCCTCCTCCCTTTTGCTTTGCCTATGGGTGTGCAATGAGGAAGTGTCTCATCGCCTGACAATGAGGCAGATGTGAAGCAACAGGCTATTTTTCTGCTGGCTTCTGAGTCACAGCAAGAGTTCTCCTAGAGCCACAGCCCCGCCCTTCTCCTCCTTCCTCCCTTCAGAGTTATTAACCTACAACCACCTGGTCTACTCCAAGGTCGATCTGGTGGGAGCAGGACGTTATACCTACCACCTTTACGGCACTGGGCAGCTCCTCTGGCTTCCTGGGTCCCCTTCCGCCCATTCCTTAGAGCATGGAAGGACTCAGCAAGAATGAGATTATCCCTGCCCTGAGAATGTAGTCCTGAGGGTGACCAAATTGGTTTCCTTTTAGCTTGTCACCCCTGGAGGTAGTAAACATGCAGGGGTTGTGAACCTTGTGTAACTTTCAGGCTACGGCAGTGTGAGTTCTGAAGTTTTATAATTCTCCAATGTACAAAACTTACAAATAAGTTTAGAGACTGATATAAAGGTATATGCAGAAGTAGAAAATCAATTCATGATATTTTATCAACTTAGCAGTAATTATTTATTAAATGCCTACGGTGTGTCAGGCAATAGCTTTATAAAGAAGTGCCAAAAATTATATAGAGTGGGACAAATTTTCTCCAAGTTTTTCTAGGTGGTATTTTATAAATGTTTAGTGTTGGCTTGGGGGAGGCAACAATGGTATAAGTAAAGTTAGGTTGGAAGTAAAAACATTTTAAGTTTTGTTCCCAATCTGTCATAAAAGATAGTAGTTTCCTCCTAGGGCAGTCATAACTAATTACCACCAAGTAGGTGGCTTATAACAACAAGAATGTATTCGTCTGGAGGCTAGAAGTCTATGATCAAGGTGTTGACAGGTTGCTTTCTTCTAGGGCCACTGCAGAAGACTGCGCTATGCTTCCCTGTACTGCAGCTCCCGTCTTTGCTAGCCCTCCTCAGCTGAGGTGGTATCACCCCAATCTCTGCACCCATCATCACCTAGTCTTCTCGCCCTTATCTCAGTGTTTCTATTTGTCCTTTCATTTTAAACATTTTTGTTTAAAGCCCACTTTAAAATACCAGGTGGTTGTGAACAAGCAAGATGATGTATATGCAAGTATCTCGGGGCTGGGATCATAGCTCCGTGGTAAAACAGCTTGCCCAGCAAGCTCAAGGCCCTGGGTTCCATTCCCAGTACCACACAAACTGGGTGTGGTGGCATATACCTGTGATCCCAGCATGAGGGAGGCCGAGGCAGGAGGATTGCTGTGAGTTTGAGGCCAGCATGGGCTACACAGTAAGTTGAGGAACAGCCTGGACTACAAAAAAAGAGAAAGGATGGACAGAAGGAAGGAAGGAAGGAAAGAAGAAAGGGAAGGAAAGATGAAGAAAAAAGAAAGAATGAATCTGTACCTGGGAGATCTTGCTCGAGGCCTTTCTGTTTGTGGATGAACCCCTGCCCTCAGACTAAACATCTGGGATTCCTCCTAGAGGTGACCCCCAGCACGTACTAAGGTTCTGGGAGAACCCAGATGAAGAAGGTAGAGCAAGGGAGAAGGCGCTGTGGCCGGTTGCCCCGGGTCTTCTTCCTGAAGCCCCAGTGCCCCTTCCGCCATCTCATCTGGAGGTCGGGATCAGGATGCCAGAGAGGGCTCTCTCATTCGGGGTTGGGATGAACCCGAAGAAAACACATCTCTCCTCTGCTCTCTGCCCTCCTCCCCATCGTTTGTTCCCGTGAAGACCTTTCTGGACAGTGGGGATGACGTTCTCCCTTCCTGCTAGGATCTGGGCTGCTGGCGCTTCGCCGGAGTGCTGAGATTTCTGGGTGTGGCCCCGGCTTCTTTCACGAGCTTGTCGCGCCCCCTAGTGTTGAACAATAATCTTGCCTTTGTCAGCTTCCCTCTTGGTCACCTCTGCCTGAAGTCTAGGTCCTGCCTGATAGTTTTCATTTCACGAGCGTGGACTGACAGCCTAACAGGTAGGTCATTTCAAGGATAGGCATTTTTTAAAAAAAGACCTCCTTCAGGAGCCGGTTCTTTGGTTTTTAGCTAAGTGTCTATACCAGTTTGGCTATGATACAGCTTTGAAACCTTTATACTGGATTGAGATGGGGCAGGAGAAGCCAGAGGAAAGGAAAAGAGGCCTGTATGCCCGCAGTGTACCAGGCACTGCGCCAGGGACTTTATACGTGACATCTATAATCCTTATAACCATTCTGGGAGGTAATTATTACTTCTAGTTTCTCAGGACGGCCAGAAAATTCAAGAGGCAAAGTGGCTTGAGCAAGGTCACGTAACAATCCTAACAGTACCAACCAATTGTTTAATGCTTACTTCACACCAGGCACATTTCTTTTAATCCTCTCAGAAATATCTTAACGTTCATTTTTCTGATCAGATTGAAATAGCTTTAAAAAGAATAGCTAAGAGTTTGCCTGCAGTCACGATCTTGGTCCTCCTGACTTTAATTCCACATGGTTCCTGTTCTACGATTGTATCATAGAGCTAGTAGCGTAGCCAAGGTAGCTCTTTCCAGAGGCCCTGAAAAAGCCCAGGCAGTGCCTGACTTGGTGACTCGGCCTGTAATCCCAGAACTCTGGGAGGCTGACACAGAAAGGTCATAATATTGAGCTTAGCTTGCTCAATTTAGCGACTTATTGAGAACCTGTCTTAAAATCGAAGGTTTTAAGATCTGAGGTTGCAGCGTAGCGTGAAGGTCCTGGGTTCCATTTCAAGCAACAACAACAACAACACAACCACCACCAAATTCGTGAAATCCTGGGGACAGTTTGCTAGGGAAATCACATAATCAGAACAGCATCCTGGGAATTAATTGTGCAATGATTTTTGCTGGCAGAGACCTCAGGGAGACCACCCACGGGTTCCGGAGTCTTGTCTCTCTTAGATCATTCTGGCTGGCGGGCCAGGGTAGGGCATGCAGAGCTCACCTGGACCTAAAAGAAGCGGTAGGTGGAAAAATTTTTGAAGTAGATGAGATAGCATGGACGAGTTTCCAAATCATCTACCCAAGTACCCAAGGATTTGGATTCTTTTTAACTTCTCCCCTCATTCCCAAAATACAGATTCATAATAAGTGTCTAGAATAATGCTTTTTGTCTCTTTCAGTGTGTCACAAAATTTCCTTTCTACTTTAATCTTTGAAATGGTTAAATAATTCTTTATTTCTTTCTTTTCTTCCTTATTTATTTATTTTATTTATTTTTGAGACGGAATCTCTCTCTCTGTAGTCCAGGATGGCCCTGAACTCAGTATGTGACTCAGGCCAACCTCAAATTTACCGCAGTCCTCACGCCTCAGCCTCCCAAGTGTGGGATTAGAGGCATGTGCTACCATACCTGGCTAATTTTTATGTGATGCTGGGGAATAGAATTTAGGGCCTTGCTCATGCTAGGCAAGTGCTTTATCATTGAGTGCTGAATTGGTAAACTGATATTACGCTGTTTCTTTTCTTTTTTATTTATTTTTTAAAATTTATTTTATTTTATTTTGAGATACGGTCTTGCTCTGTAGCCCAGACTGGTCCTGAACTCACTGTGGAGCCCAGGCTAGCCTTGGACTCAGGGCAATCCTCCTGCCTCAGCCTCCTGGGTGCTGGGATTACAGGTGTGCGCCACCACGCCCAGTTTATGTGGTGCTGAAGAATCGAACTCGGGTACTTAGATCTTGACTTAGCACTTGCTAGACAAGCTGCTTTAACCTCTGAGCCATTCCTCCAGCCCCACTTTTTTTTTTTTTTTTTTTTTTTTTTTGAGATCGGGTCTAGCTCTATAGGCTAGGTTGGCCCTGGGCTGGGATTATAGGCATGTGCTACCACATTCAGTTTTTGTGGTGCTGGGGAATTGAACCCAGTGCCTTGTGCTTGCTAGGCAAATCCTTTAGCTATGTTATTGCTAAATGCAAATTTCATATGGGCATACGGGGGGGAAAAGATATTGGTTGACTGTACTTTTTTCAACTTAGTTGTTTAAAATTTATTTCATTAAAGATAAACTGTCTCTGTCTCTTCCACTCCCTCCCTTCCATCTCCCCTTCCTCTTCCCTAGGTCCCTTCTTCCCTTGCGATGCCCAATCCCATTCCGTCCCCATAGAGTGCTGGGTAAGTCTTTGGGACGAACAATCTCCCCAGAAGCAAACCCCAAGGCTGGCCGTTTCTCCCTCTCATCCCTTCTTTTCCCCTTTGCGTGACCTGACATTAAGCAGAAAATAAGTTCTGTGCTGTAGCCAGAGACAGAGCTTTGGCTGGGCCAGGCTGCCCTGCAATTTTGATTCGATGAAAGCCAATTACACATTTCCTCTGGTCTGTTATTTCAGCTGAAGCACCACACTTGGCTGAATGGGTCCTTGTTGATCACAGAAGGGAGAAATATTTGTAGGGAAAGTAATGACCCTGCTATGGCTGTACCGTCATTTCTAGGTAATTTCCTGGTAAGTGGCCCTTTGGAATAGGTTGGTGCTGGAAGCCTCTATGCCCTCATTGCCTGCTGTGAGGCTCCTGCTGGGCCTCTGGGGAGCTTAGTCTGCCCTGAACAATGTGACCTCGGATTTTTGCTTCATGGCAAAGAGTTTATACAATTTCCATCCCCTTTTCTTTCTGTACCATGCTTTTTTCTTGTCTTTCTTTTATTTCTAAAACAACCATCGAATGCCTATTATTATTGCTGTGATAAATTACACAAATTTAAGACCAGAAGGTAGTCACAGCCTTGGGGAGAGGTCGCCTTAAGCAAGTCTCGGCCCCAAGTATTCTTGCTGTCTTGCAATCATGTGTTCCAAGTAAAATAGCATCAACCACTATCTTCCACCATGATCAGGGCTCACACTTTCCAAGTAAAATAACTCACGTCACTATCTTTCATCATAATCGGGACTCCTCCAGAGGCAGGGGACAGAAAACTCCATCCAAACAAGCCAAAACCAAAAAGGGTTTTTATTGGCTCATCTAATGGAAAAATCCAGGACTCATCTGAGGCTTGCTATAGTTTCTCAAAAACGTTACCAGAATCAAGTTTCCATCTGTGTATCTCTCAACGCTACTTCTTCTCTGTTGGTTTTATTTTCAAGACATACTTCCCTTCTCTGCTGGCAATTAGCACAGTTGTTCTAGGCTCATAACCCATCATATTGAGTAGAAAAGATCACCTGTCTTTTACCCAGGAGTTTGATAAAAAAAATTCCAGGGTCTTTTTTGGTGCTGTTTGGTCTCTGTGTTCATTCTTCAACAGGTCACTGTGGCCTGAGGATGTGTTGCTTTAATTGACTAGAGCTAGGTCGCGTGCTCTGCTCGGAGACATGGATGAGGAGTTGTGGAAAGCGATAACCTCAAATGAAAAGTTGTCACCTCTCATTTCTCGATGAATAATTTATCTCGTCTTGATCTATCATCTGTTTGCTCATGATCAGAATCAATGGAAATGGATATTTGGGAAGCAAATTGTGTCTGCTAGATATCTGAAGGCTTGTCTCCTGTTTGCTTTTTGGCCAGCATGGGGTACAGTGAGGTTGCTGGTTGCCACCTGGCCCCCAAACTTGCCCCTAACCTTGCCCCTGCTCTGCTGGGGTCTCAATTTTCTTGCTGCTGCCCATTGTCGGGAATTTTAGGATGCCCAAAGTACAAAGCTGTCAAAAGGATGCTGGACGTAGAAGATTTTTTACTGAGGATTTGATGGCCCAGGTCTAAGAGAAACTTTTAAAGACTAGAGCTTCTCAGAGTTGAAGAGGTATCAGAATCACCCGAAGGCCTTGCCAAATTCCCGAGCCAAGTCTCTAGTTCAGCAGGTCTGGGTAGGCACAAGAATGTGCATCTGTACTGGGTCTCCATGCTCTAAGAACCACTGTATCAGACAGCTTATTATGTCAAGATTTATCATAAACTTGTCTAGAAGAGTCCTAAATTAGATTTATTAAAAATCATCTGTTAGGGATACTGTATTTTATTTTTTTAAATACTATGTTCTTTTTTATTTTTAAGAGATAGCAACTTTCTGTGTGGTCTAGCTTAGCTTCAAACTTTACAATCCTCAAGCTGTAGTCTCCTGAGGGTGCGGATTATGGACACGTGCCACCACCCCCAGACTTTGTTAGGGATATTTTATAGGAAATGAAAATAATTTTGAGTTTTGTATTTTTTGAAATAAAATAGTTAAATGACTACTGCTAAACTAAACAAACAAAATTTGCCAAAACATCTCTAGATATTTGACTAAGAGTCAGCTGACAGCTAGCCAGAGACTAGTTTTCTTAAAGGAGATTTCGCCTTTCATATTTGTCAGACAATTGCTTAGAAATTTGATCATTAGTTAATTAATTTACATAATCAAGGAAGTTTTGTTCTAGTTCTTTTTTTTATTTTTTTTTTTAAGACAGGGTCTTGCTTTGTAGCCCAGGCTAGTCCTGAACTATGTAGCCCAGGCTAACCTTGGATTTGGCAATTCTCCTGCCTCAGCTTTTAGAGTGCTGGGATTACAGGTGTGCCCTACCATGCCTGACTTTATGTGGTGCTAGGGAATCAAATCCAGGACCTTGTGCTTGCTAGGCAAGCATGTTAACCTTTGTACCACTTACCATTCCTCTAGCCGTCCAGTTCATATTTATATGTTTATATTTTTCTTTTCTTCTTCTTTCTTTTCTTTTTTCTTTTTTTGAGACAGCATCTTGCTCTGTAGCCCAGGCTGGGCCTGAACTCACTATGTAGCCCAGGCTGGCCTTGAACACACAGCAGTCCCCCTGCCTCAGCTTCAGGCATTACAGGCATGTGCCACCATGCCATCACGCCTGGTTTATGTGGTGGAGGAATTGAACCCAGGGCCTTGAGCTTGCTGGCAGTCATTTAACTACTGAGCCGTTCCTCCAGCCCCCAAGGACCTCTTCATTGAGCTACATCCCCAACCTTTTTTTTTTTTTAATTTATTTTGAGACCAGTTCTCTCTAAGTCACTGAATTACCCAGTGTGGACTGGAATCTAGAACACCACAGGTTAATCCTTGCATGGGCTGCACCAGGCTGTGAGGACGAGTGGCTCCAGCCCTGTGTACATATTTCCTGTCTGCTCCTATTCGGCAAAGTCAGTCGTCCTTGAAATGATAACATAGCTAAAAACATGTCAAGGAAGCCCAGCCTCCTCCTTACAGCTGTGGTCTCACACGCAGTTTTCTTTCTTGTTTTCTTGACTGCCGGTAACCCTTCATGAACTCGCATCAGGGCTTCACTTCAGTGGAGTCCCAGCCCTTCAGTGACATCCAGCTTGTGTCTATGTTTCTGTTACTTCCTCACCCTGCACGCCCGGCTGGCTGGTATGCCAGTCAATACCAATGCTAGTGTTACCGGCACCCAGGATGGGCTTAAACTTTGGATCCTCCTGCCTCAGCCTCCTAGAGCGCTAGCTGGAATAACAGGTGTGTGCCAAATGTGCCATGTGTGTGTTCCATTTAAAACCGAGTGGCAGGGAGCACAGTGCTGAGGAAGTAATGGACTATTCCCATGTCACGAATTCCATGCTGGCTTCATCATCTTTGCTCAAGTCCTAGGGCTCCTTCTCCCTGGAACCTGCCGCCCACTTCTTTGCTAGGATGGCTCCTTTCCGAAGCACCCTTCCTTCGACAAAGATGTGTGAAGCACCTGGGTGCCAGGCACTGAGGTTATGGTGATGAATACAATACTCGCAGTCCTTATGACTGAAATTCATTTAAAATTTCTGTAATTTTGTCATGCACAGCTATATTATTTCTTGTTGAC
The DNA here is from genome assembly GCA_004027205.1 of Ctenodactylus gundi. NCBI lineage: Eukaryota > Metazoa > Chordata > Mammalia > Rodentia > Ctenodactylidae > Ctenodactylus > Ctenodactylus gundi. The sequence goes on from PVKB01001989.1 coordinate 114,482, forward strand.
ATTTTGGGTTTTTTGTTTGTTTCTGGAGACCCTCACTTTTTATAGACAAGCTCATAGAGTCATTGTCCTGAACAAAATAATTGGTTCATACTGTTCTTGGAGACAGACTGGCTCAATGAGTCACCAGCTTCTATGACAAATATTTCTTCTTTTTTGTGTGTGTGTGTTGATGGTGGGACACAGGGCCTTTTCTCTGAGCTACATCCCTAGCTCTTTTTTATTGTTTATTTGAGGAAGGGTCTCCCTGGGGTGCTAAGTTGTTGAGGTTGGGCTAGAACTTGAGATTCTCCTGCCTTAGCCTCCCGCATTGCTGGGATTACAGGCCCGTGCCATTAGGCCTGGATAATACTTTGAATTTTAAATCCCATATCTACAAAATAGAGAAAATAATAATGTGTTTCACAGGATTAAAATATGGATGAAATGAGGTATCCGGAAGCTTTTTGGTACTTTTTTTCTTCCTATCACCAATCTTGTCCTCGAAGCCTGTCCATTTTACCTCCTACATCAAACCTCCAAGTCTGTTTTCTACACCTGCTGTCACCTTGACCTGTCCATGTCTTAGCTCTCTGCGGGATGGTAGCACGAGCCTTCCAGCTTTCTCGCTGCATTCATTCTAGTCCCGTGCGGTCCATCCTCCACAGAGCAGTCTGCATACATTTTGTGAAAACATAGTTTAAGCTAGACTCAGTTGCTCAGGTCTGCAATCCCAGCATTCTGGAGGTGGAGTCAGGCAGACTGCAAGGTGGTATCCCTCAACTGCTAAGCTGCCCAGGTGCTGGCTGCTAAGCCACCTCACTGGTGTTCACTGCAGCCTTAGACAACTGCTTGCTTTCCCTCTTCCTTCTCCTGGTAGCTATGGTGACACCAGGTTCTCTTCACTGGTTTCCTGCCTCTCTAGAACATAAGTTTTTCTTCTTATCCTTCTTTGCAGCCAATCCTTTCTCATTTGACTCTACATTTTCAAGTCGTGAGCCATCTAATCCGATGGCTTGGTTCCTACCTCCATCTGGATGACTCCCAGAACCAAGGCTCTAGCTCTGGCCTCCCTCCTGAGCTGTACTCTGATGGGACCTCTCATGGTATCTGTGATCCTTCTGCTCACACCCCAAGTCCTGCTGGTTATACCTCCTCTGTCTCTCACCGCTACCCTGGCTTAAGCTGGCTTCCACTCTCCGTGGATCCTGGCAATGGCCATCCACCACAATTTCCTGTGTCCGTTCCAGTTCTTCTCCCTTCAGTTCATTTCTCCTGAAACCCATAGCAGCTTCTCCAAATTGAGAATTTGACCAGGTTGTTTCTCTTTGCTAGTTCTTAGAATGTCCTGTATGGATATTTCCATTACAGGTAAGTGCAAGTATGAGCACGTGGCCGTAATCCTTCCAGGGCTGGCCTGTGCTTATATAGTAAGCTCCCACTTCTGCCCCAGTTCCCATTTCGACCATTAGCCCTATTGAACTACTTGGTTCTCTTACTTCATTGTGGTCTTTGGCTTCAAGACCGTATGATTGGCTGTTCTGTCGAAGCCACTTTTCTTGTATCACGCGGTCTAGCCAACTACTCAATCTTCTCCACTGCCTTCAGATGTCAGTTCCTCCACTCTTAGGGCCCCCGAGGTGCCACTCGCCACCCTGCCCCATTTGTTCTCAATGCACCATGTACTGCCTGTCCATTTGCTTGTGTCTGTGTTTCTTCCAGACTGGAAGTTCCTTGAAGCCTGAGTCAGGGCTGAATTCCTGGTTTGTAACATGTTGCTTGGCACATAGAAGACATGAATTATGTTTACTAAATGTAAAAACAAATGCTTTCCTGAAATGTTGTCATAGCCTACCATAGTGATTAGGAGCAAAAACATTGAAGTCAGATTGCTCATGTTGTAATGCTGCCTCAGACACTGATGGTCTGTGTGACTTCAGGCAAGCTGCTGCACTCCTCTGTGTCTTGGCTACTCATTTTCTTACCTGGGGCTGGGACTGGGGTTCCATGGTGGAACGCTGGCCTGGCGTTAGAGGCTGTGGGATCTATTCCTAGCACTGTAAACAACAACAGTTTTTCACCTTATGGTATTGCTTTGGGGATTAAATACTACAAATGCAAACATGACTATGTCAGCCACATTTCTTCTAGGTCTGGCCTCTGTTTATATTTTTAGCTCCAATTTTGATACCTCTACTGTCGCAGGCAATATTAAGCCCTACTAAACCACTCAAATTCCCTTAGTGTTTATATGTTTGGCATAAAGTAAGTGCCATATAAAATGGATGTGTGTGCGTGCGCGCGCGTGTGTGTATATGTATGGTACTGGGGATGGAGCTTTTGGTCTGTCTTCATGTTGAGCTATGTTCTCAGCTCATTTTTGTTTTAAATTTTGAGTCAGGGTCTCATTAACTCTGTAAGTTAACTAGGCTGGACTCAAACTTATGATCATCCTGCCTCAGTTTCCTGGAGTGCTGGCATTATAGGCCTGTGCCACTGGGCCTAGTTTACATGAATATTTTTTTTGAGAGTGAGAGGGATGTTATTAATAGTTCCAGGAGAACAGATCTAAGCCAGGATTTTCCTGGGCAATGAGAAACACTTGGTCACTCTACATCTAAAGGCTCATTAGGTAAATAAATGTCTTTATCTTTGTTAGCCTTGTTAGTTTCTATTTTCTTCCAGTAATTAGCAGTATACTCCTCCAACCAAAGAAACCCATCTATTTAACTTTAAGGACAACAGAGAAAAACTGAGACAACGTAGTCCCAAGGGACACAGTCAGTAGGAGGGCAGCCTTCAAAAACAAAAATGAAGTGGAACTCTGAGGCTCTGGGTGTGGGAAAAAAGAGACACCTTCTCACTTCCTGCTGAGGCAGAGTAGCTAGTCAGCGTGGCAAGGGAAGACATGTGGCCTTCTGAGGGGTGAGCAGATGTCTGGCGGCCAGCCTTCCTTGGGGCCTTACGTCCGGAGGCTTTGTGAGTTAGGCAGCCAGTGCTTGCCCTGCTCGACTTGCTGTTGGCTCATCCAGTGGGCTGCTTTCTGTCAAACGGTTGAGAAACACGTGGCTCCATTTGTTTCCCCGACAGGGAGGGTTTTTTCATTACCTTAAAATAGCTGTTTTTATTAACTAGGATAAACACCTGGTGGGTGAGAGTTTTATTGTGTGGTCATTCCAACTTGAATTCCATTATTTCTCTTGCTTACCTGGGGAGGAGAAAAATGTACCTTCAAAACACAGTTTTCCTTTTTCTGGTTTCCTGGACAGATTCCCCATCAGGTAATAGCACCTAGGCAGTTGGCGCATCTGCGTGGAATACCAATTGATGGCAATTCTGGTGGCAGCCATGACACTGGAGGGGAGGGAGAAGGAGACAGAAGCTCTTTTTCTTTTCTTTTCTTTTTTCTTTTCTTTTCTTTTTTTGAGACGGGTGTTTCACTCTGTAGCCCAGGCTGGCCTTGAACTCATGGAAATCCTCCTGTCTCAGCTCCCCCAAAGTGCGAGTGCTGAGATTACAAGCATGCACCACCACACTCAGCTTCACCCAGCTTATGTGGTGTTGGGGAATTGAACCCAGACCCTTGCCCTTGCTAGGCAAGCACTCTAGCTGCTGTGCTATTCCTCCAGCCCCCTTTCTTATTCTGCTAAATGAAGCCTGTCAATCAGAGGAGGTACCAGCCAGAAGTGTATGCTAGCTCTACCTCCTTCTGGGGAGGGGGTAGAGGTGCTCGTGGGGGAACAAGCTGACGTTTAGAGACACGTCTTATGTGCAGGCAGTGGGTTAGTTTTCAATTTTATTTAATATTCACAGCAGTCTTAAAATATAGCTATTAGTCTATTTCCTGGATTAAAAAGCCCAAAGTACATTCTTTTTAATATATATATTGCTTCCTCACTGTTATTGCATGAGTCAGTAACTTGTTTCTTTTTATTTCTGGTTAAAAATCTCACTTTATGAATGTAGCACATTATGTTTACCCACTCTATTTGAAGGACATTTAGATTGTAATTTAGAACTATCATAGATGAAATGTCTATGAATATTTGTGTATAATTATTCTGTGTGTATGTTTTTAGCTAGGTATTTATATATTTTACGTTCTCATAGAATGTTTTCTGAAAAAAATATACATGTGGCTTCTAATCCATGGACAAAATGGATCTTTTCATTTGTCAGGTATTCTTTCATTTCTTTCAGCAATGTTTTCTAGTTTTCCACACATGAGTTCTGCACATATTTTGTTAAATCTTTTCCTTGGCATTTTGTTTTTGATCTTACAGTGTGCTTGGTCTGTCTTTCTTGCTTGCTCTCTTTCTTTCTTTCCCTCTCCCCCCTTCTTCTTTCTTAATGGCAGACTTACCATTTTCTTTCTGTCTCTTTTGTTGAGGCAGAATCTCACTCTGTAGTCTGGGCTGGTCGTGAACTCACTGTGTAGCCCAGGTTGGCTTCAAACTCCTCGCAATCCTCCTGCCTCAGCCTCCCAAGTGTTGGCATTACAGGCATGAACCATCATGCACAGTTTATGTGGTGCTGGGGAATTGGACCCAGGGCCTTGTACTTGCTAGGTAAGCACTCTAACCAATACACGGTTTCTCCAGCCCTGTGTCTTAGTTTTTAATGTTTCCTATGCTTGGGGTTCATTAATTTTCTTGCATCTATGGGCTTAATATTTTCATAAAATTTGAAGAATTTCAATCATTAGTTCAATTTTTTTTTCTAATCTTACTGCTCTCTCTCTTTTTTTCCTTTGGGTCTGTTGCAAATATAATCTGTCTTTTGAAGTTGTCTCACAGATCACGAATGTGCTGGCCATTTTTTTCAGGCTTTATTTTTTCTGTATTGAATAGTTTCTATTGTCCTGCCTTGAATTTCACTCATCTCTTAAAAATGTCTAATATGCTGTTATTACTCTCAAACACTTTAATTTTTACGCTTAGAAGTTTGAAAGGTGTGTCTTTCAAAGCTGTGTCTTTTAAAATATCTTTCACATTTTTGAGACAGACAGGAGACCTCCGGCTCTCCCAATTTTCCTGTGACTGCTGGAGTGGTTTGGCTGAGGTTGGGCCTCTCCCCTCCCTTCCCTTTGTCCTCTCTTGGTTCCTTGAGGAGGACAGCACAGCCTGCCTTAGTGTCCTCTCACAACTGCTTCATGGCTTCTTCCCAGGCCTCCCTGACAGGTGACACGGCTTGGCTGTGAGCCGCAGCACCCTACCACAACTCTGGCTGCTTCAGAGGCTGCTGCCTTTCTGAAGAAGCCCTAGTTAAGCCACCTTAATGTGATAAAGATCAGAGAAGGATCCAGGCCCCAGTATCTGCACCATCTCCAAGCCTCTGTAAGCTGTGATTAACACAGGTAGTCCTGAAGATTTCTTGGGTTGGGTTTCTCACAGTGAGCAACAGTCGAACATGTGTATCTC